>QNTS01008904.1:25565-40978 GCA_003317085.1 Hucho hucho | reverse complement strand
ACAAAACTGTCACTGTCCTACCCATTCAATAACACCACAAAAAACAGTCTGTGAGGTGCGGGGCTGAAAGGGGTCAGGAACGTGCAGCTGCCTCCAGGGCTTTTATCCTCACTATGAATCTCCCTTATTGATTTTTAAATGGTGGTATCCGGAGCAGAGGGTTCAGTCACTATCCGCTTTCCTGCCGTTCAGTATTGTGTAACCTTTCTGACCATTTTTCTCTCCCGTCACCTTCCTTTTTAGTTTTCATTGTTTAACTTTGTATTTTGATGCAAATTCTACAGCAGCATTGCCTTGTTGAAAAACAAATAAAAAATGTGATCCAACCACACAGCCAGCATTCAAGTCCAAATGTGAGGTGAACATAAACTGAACTTCTATATTGTACCTTTAAACCAACCGCTTGCCTTGTGTTCATCTGGCCCTCCCCACCCAGCGGCACCGTACTGGATCACTACCCCCAGGAACCTGGTGCTGGCCCCCAGAGAGAAGGGTCAATTGATCTGCAGGGCCAGTGGTACTCCCAAACCCACCATTAACTGGGCCATGAATGGCATCCCCATAGAGAGTGAGTACTCGGTATTGATTGATTGAGTGTCTGTCTGTCTGTCTCTTAGTGTTCCCACTGTGCACAGACACCACAGTCTATTTGAGATTAAGTCATTGCATCTGCCATTGTGAGGTTTAGACACACAGACAATGTTCAAGTTAAACATTTTCTATGTTTATGGTGGAACCTTTGACACGTGTTTTGACGCCTTGCTAGATTCACCTGAGGACCCCAATAGGAAGGTGGAAGGTGACACCATCATCTTCGAGGAAGTCCAGACTGGATCCAGTGCAGTCTACCAGTGCAACGCATCCAATGAATATGGATATCTGCTGTCCAATGCCTTCGTCAACGTTCTCTGTGAGTCGACTCCTTTCTCAAATTTAGAACTCAAGAGTTTGAAGTTAAAGCTTGCAACTCAGCTTTTCTGTCACTGAAGTGCATTGAACTTGCAAACACATTGTTGTGTCTGTTTATAGCTGAAACACCCAGAGTATTGACTCCAGCTAACAAGGTCTACCAGGTGATCAGAAACAACCACGCCTTGCTGGACTGTTCCTCCTTCGGCTCGCCCATCCCCAAAATCACATGGTAAGTTCATGACCTTTGAACTTTTTGGTATACTCTACATGCAGTTATGGGTAGTAAAGAGATAGGCCGCGCCACGGTATTGGGTGTGCAACACAGTGCTGTAGCATTTTTAAGAAGCAGGGTTTTAACTTTAAGAAATTAACTTTATAGTATGTGCAACCCAATCCCAGGTGAAAAGTTCAGAGCCTATGGTTCCACTATTCCCTGTCAGGTTTAAGGACAGCCAGTCCAGCACCCTGGAAGGGGACCCCTACTTGCTGCATGAAAACGGGACTCTGGAGATATATGTGGCCCAGGCCCTCAACAGTGGGAAGTATATCTGTGTGGCCAGGAACACTCTGGGCATCGCTGAGAACCACGTCTATCTGGAGGTCAAAGGTGAGATACCACACTATTTTCTCTCTCTCTCTCTCTCTCTCTCTCTCTCTCTCTCTCTCTCTCTCTCTCTCTCTCTCTAATGGATGTGTTTTTCTGA
Organism: Hucho hucho; assembly: GCA_003317085.1. Taxonomy (NCBI): domain Eukaryota; kingdom Metazoa; phylum Chordata; class Actinopteri; order Salmoniformes; family Salmonidae; genus Hucho; species Hucho hucho. Next base: position 39,362 of record QNTS01008904.1, on the reverse strand, counting down.
AGGTTTACCATATAAGATACATAGGGTCAATACTTTTTCCTGACCATAGGATCTAACCAGGGATAACTGATGGCCCTGAGAATATAAAACAACACTGAACACCACTTATTTACTCAACTTTAATTTCTCCAGATTAGTCTCACTGAGATAAACAACGGAGCAGGATATTGCGTTGTGTTGTTTCTGATGTAACTTCTCCCCCCAGAGCCAACTCGTATCCTGAAGCAGCCCAAATACAAGGTGGCCCAGAGAAACAGGAACGTGGTGTTTGAATGTAAAGTAAAACACGACCCCACCCTCATCCCAATCATGATCTGGCTGAAAGACAATGGAGAGCTGCCCGACGACGAGAGGTACGTGCTGGTACTCAAACACTCATGTTTCAACATAGATCACATGCCATTATATCCGCAGTAGTAAGTCCTGGTTTTGTACTGTATATTCTCCTCTTGTGACAGTATTTTAGTTCAATTTAGTTTATTCATTAGTCCATCGGGGCTTCCTGAGTGCATACATAAACACACAATTCAACACAAACAAAAGGGTTATACACCTACACAAGAGGACCCTTTAACCTCTTTAAGGATCAGACCCTTTTTAAAAAAAAATTGTCTGTCTTCCCAGATTTCTGGTGGACTCTGACAGCTTGACCATAACAGATGTGACAGAGAACGACGCGGGAACTTACACCTGCATAATGAATACTTCTCTGGACCATGACTCTGCCAGTGCTGAGCTCACAGTCGTCGGTAAGTACAGATGTGGGACCTTCATTTGACCTGTATTGACGATTTGAACGTTTAATCCGTGATGTTGCTTGATCGGTGGTTAGCCTATTAGCTGGTCACAATTAGGCTACATGAAAAGTGGAATACTGTTAATATAACTGTGTGTTAGGACAGGTTTTCAGTGAATTTATGTAAATCACGAGGCTGATCAAATTAAGGTCCTACATTTGTAACTCTCTCTCGTAAACTTACATACCAGAAACATGCTCATGATCCCTCAAATCACATGACAGTAACAATGTTGTATCTGTTAGTTTTGTTGGGAAAAATTAAGTTAGTCTATTCTATTATACTATATTCTATTCTATTATGTGAAATAACGCCAAGTAAGAGAGAGGGTGTCCTGTTGTTGTCTCTAATCACTAACTACTTAACCCCTACCTCACTCTCACCTGTTCTCCTACCTGGCAGAGGCAACTCCTACTCCAGCTGTCATCTATGGTAAACCTGCAGTAAACACAAATGCTCATCTCTGCTCCCAGTCCCATGGGCTGTGTATGTGTGTGGATTATGTGTCTGCATAGTCAAGCATGCTGTGCTGCTCGCAGATTTGATCATTCACAGTGTTTGTGTGTGACATCACCAGGATCCGGACTGACGGACGGACGGAGCAACAGACAGTCGTTTTAATTTTACCACTGTATTTTAAAGGGCTTTTTGATTTCACCATTTTCTTATATCATATATCATTCATTCTTTATTTTAAAAGCAGTTTGACGATTTTTTTCTTCCCTAAATGTGCTTTTGTTATTTTGTTTAGCATGTGTTGTTGAATGAATACATCAGCAATACAGCTCATTAAAACGGAGTCTGTGAGTGTGGAGTAATTACTAGTGCCTTTAAAGGGATACTTCGGGATTTTGGCAATAATGCCATTTGTCTACTTCCCCAGAGTCAGATGAACTCATGGATACCATTTTTATGTCTCTGTGTCCAGTATGAAGAAAGTCAGAGATACTTTTGCGAGCCAATGCTAACTAGCGTTAGTGCAATTACTGGAAGACTATGGTGTCTACTATTATTCTATCAGTTACCATAGACTTCCAGTCAATGTGCTAACGCTTGTTAGCAATTGCGCTAACACTAGTTCACAAACTTCCTTCAAACTACACACAAAGGCATCAGAATGGTATCCACGGGTTCATCTGACCCTGGCGAAGTACAATAGATAAAGGGCTTCATTGCCTAAATGCTTAAGTATCCCTATAATGCTCAGATATGTTTGTCACACTGCTTGGTGTCTCTGTCCCTGCTGCAGAGTGGGGTGGAGTGTTCCATTTCCATCCAGCTCATCTGTCTAAAGCTCTCTTGTGGCAATAAAAAGGATCTTCTCTTGCTGTGTTCCATACTTATTTTTTAACAGTCTGTGGTTCCATACGTGGCATGGCATGAACAAATAATGTTGTTGTGCTGGGAGTTACAGTAAAGTACCTGTCTATTGCACTGAGCTAAATTTTCTGTGTTCTCCAGAACAACCAGACCCTCCTACTGACCTGGAGCTGACCGACATGAAACCCAGGAGTGTCCAGCTCACCTGGATACCTGGAGATGAACACAACAGCCCTATTCACAGTATGCACCTGCTGTACCTGTGTGTGTGTGTGTGCTTCTATGTTGATGTTTCTCTTTGTGTTAGTGTGTGTGTGTGTGTGTGTGTGTGTGTGTGTGTGTGTGTGTGTGTGTGTGCAGTGCTAATGACAGACTGCTATTCCCAGAACCCTATCTAATGGCTGTATCATTATTATCTTGAGACTACAGCCGCAGTGCTATTAGGTTTAGTCAATCTCACTGTTTTTTAATGGCACTACTCAGAATACTTGCTAATTATGTTTGTTCAGCACTATCCATATCATAAGTATTTAATGGTGGATTTGATGGGTTTCTGATAGTGTCAGGATCTTCCAGGGTAATGTTGTTAGGTATACAGTATATCAGGGAGCTCAGAGAGATTAGGTTTGTGTCAACTATACCAAGACTGGAGTTAGATAATACATTCCAAATGCCATTCTACATTCCCTGCAATCATTCACAATCTTTCCACCTCGTTCCCCCTCAGAATTTGTGATCCAGTACACAGACTCTCTCCACGATCATGGCCACTGGCACAACCTGACACATGTCCCGGGCAGCAAGACCACGGCCCACCTCCAACTGTCCCCTTACGTCCACTACACCTTCAGAGTCCTGGCCCTGAACGCTGTGGGTCTCTCCGATCCCTCCAACCCCTCCCACATGTACAAGACCAACCCTGCAGGTACACATTCTAGGATTGACTTGTTAATAATGGGCTTGATTGTATAATTAGTTTACTTATACAGTTTATAGATTTGTGCATACTGTTGATTTGGCATTCTGTTGATTTGTGCATACTGTCAATTTGGCATTCTGTTGACTGGGCATTCTGTTGACTGGGCATTCTGTTGATTTGGGCATTCTGTTGATTTGTGCGTTCTGTTTATTTGTGCATTCTGTTGATTTGGCATTCTGTGTAATTGACATTTCTTCACCTATTAGCTCCAGAGGAGAACCCCAGCGGGGTTAAAGGTTTTGGAACTGAACATGACAATCTTATGATATTGTGGAAGGTAACTACAGCTGTAGCATTTTATTTGTAAGGAAGATGGTGTCAGCTGTTCATTAATGCAGTACTGTGAATGGTGCCAGTCAGCTGTTCATTAATGCAGTACAGTGAATGGTGCCAGTCAGCTGTTCATTAATGCAGTACTGTGAATGGTGCCAGTCAGCTGTTCATTAATGCAGTACTGTGAATGGTGCCAGTCAGCTGTTCATTAATGCAGTACTGTGAATGGTGCCAGTCAGCTGTATATTAATGCAGTCCTGTTAGTCAAAGTAATCATCTGTCTCTCATAGCCAATGTCAGGCCTCCAGGCTAACGGTCCAGGCCTGCAGTACAAGGTGATGTGGAGACAGAAGGATGTGGACAAGAACTGGACGTCAGTGACCGTGGCCAACGTCTCCAAGTTCATGGTCTCTGGGACACCCACCTTCACACCATATGAGGTCAAGGTTCAAGCCATTAACAACAACGGAATTGGCCCTGATCCAGCTGTGGTCACAGGACACTCTGGAGAGGACTGTGAGTCACACTATGGGCCAGTTTCCTGGACTGTAAAGCATGCTTATTGTTTTAAACATGATTATTTATTTAGGAGGTTTTGGTGCCTTGCTCAATGGCACATCTGCAGATTGTTCACCTAGTCAGCTCTGGGATTCAAACCAGCGACCTTCCGGTTACTAGCCCAACGCTCTTAACCACTAGGCTACCTGCCACCCCTAATGGAGAACCTCTGTGTCCTGAAAACTGACTGATGTGTTGCATGACGTCACAGATACATAGCCGCTATGTGTTCTAGCTCTTCTTCATTTGATCTGTTCTAGGGAGTTAGAGAACAAAATTGCGCTGACAGAGAGGACTGCCTCGCTTCTAGTCCTTACAAGCATTTCGCTTCACTCGCAATAACATCTGCTAACCATGTGTATGTGGCCAATAAAAATTGATTTGATTTGAACTACAGCAGAAGTTGTAATTCTCTCAAATGAGGTGGTGTTGTTCTGTCCCTTAATGTCACTGGTTTCTGTTCTAATTGTGTTCCCTCTGACCGTGTTTCCCACAGTGCCGGTGCAGGCTCCAGACATTGTCCAGGTCCTAGTGTTGAACAGCACCCTGGCTGAGGTGAACTGGGAGCCTGTCCCCCCGAAGACAGTGCGGGGACATCTCAAGGGATACAAGGTACTGTACACAACACTGTCTTCAAAGATGAGAGGATAATGTAATACTGTGAAACAAAACAGTAGACGCATAGAAACAGACACAAAGACAGACACATGCACGCACACACGCCGCTTACCCCTCATAGCTCTATGCTTGTATATCTCAGGCGAGCTACCACCAGGTGAACTATTGTCGTGAGCGGAGCCTCCACAAACCCATCTAACTCCTTTGTATCTGTGTCTCTAACAGGTGTATTACTGGCGTGAGCGGAGCCTCCACAAACACAACCCCCACCGTGTGGAGCAGCAGCTTCTGACCTTCAGTGGGAACAAGAGTCATGGCATGCTCCCGGGTCTGCAGCCCTACAGCCTCTACCTGTTCAACGTCAGGGTCTACAACGGCAAGGGGGAGGGCCCCGCCAGCTCCAACCTGCAGTTTGAGACCCCCGAAGGAGGTAGGAGGAGCCAACATTCATTAATTCTACGTCATAAAATGTAGAAATATAATTACTAGAACAGAAGATTATTTTGTGTGAATATTCCCTTTGTGTCTATCATGCAGTTCCTGGGCGGCCATCTTTCCTGAGGATCACCAACTCTAACCTTGACTCTTTGACTCTGGAATGGGGTCCTCCCAACGACCGCAACGGCCACCTCACCGGCTACACCCTCAAATACCAACCAGGTGAGGCTTCACAGGGACGTTTCTACCTACGTTAAGGACAGGTTGCATCAATGATAAGATAGTTCTGGTTCTGTCAGAGATTGGAGAGCCTTTTCTTGATGATTCCAAAACTGAATAGAACACTCCCTTTCTTTGTAGTCTATAGTGTTGTCTAGTGTACAGTAGGAGTTACTACAGGATGAGTTACTACAGGAGGAGTTACTACAGGAGGCGTTATCACAGTAGGAATTATTACAGTAGGCGTTATCACAGTAGGGGTTACTGCAGGAGGAGTTACTACAGTAGGAGTTACTACAGGAGGAGTTACTACAGGATGAGTTACTACAGGATGAGTTACTACAGGAGGAATCATTACAGTAGGAGTTACTACGGGAGGAGTTACAGCAGGAGGAGTTACTATGGCAGGAGTTACTACAGGAGGAGTTACTACAGGAGGAATTATTACAGTAGGCGTTATCACAGTAGGAATTACTACAGGATGAGTTACTACAGGAGGGCTTACTACAGGATGAGCTACTACAGGAGGAATTACTACAGGATGAGTTACTACAGTATGAGTTACTACAGAAGGAGTAACTACAGGAGGAATTACTACAGGATGAGTTACTACAGAAGGAATTACTGCAGGATGAGTTATTACAGTAAGAGTTACTACAGCAGGAGTTACTACAGGATGAGTTACTGCAGGATGAGTTACTACCGGAGGAATTATTACAGTAGGAGTTAATACAGGAGGAATTACAACGGTAGGAGTTACTACAGGAAGAGTTATTACAGGAGGAGTTACTACAGGAGTTACTACAGGAGGAGTTATTACAGGAGGAGTTACTACGGGAGGAGTTACTACGGGAGGAGTTACTACGGGAGGAGTTAATAGAGGAGGAGATATTACAGGAGGAGATATTACGGGAGGAGTTACTACGGGAGGAGATACTACGGGAGGAGTTAATAGAGGAGGAGTTATTATGGGAGGAGTTATTATGGGAGGAGTTACTACGGGAGGAACTACTACGGGAGGAGTTACTACAGTTATTACAGTAGGAGTTATTACAGTACGAGTTACTACGGGAGGAATTACTACAGGAGGAGTTACTACAGTTATTACAGGAAGAGTTATTACAGTACGAGTTACTACAGGAGGAGTTACTACGGGAGGAGTTACTTCGGGAGGAGTTACTACGGGAGGAGTTACTACGGGAGGAGTTACTACGGGAGGAGTTATTACGGAAGGAGTTACTACTACACATGTCTGTGTAGTACTATCACCATAGTACTCATTATTATCTGGTGTCATTACATAAGAGTTGAGCCTGTGTATGTACGGTGTCTTAGCCATGTATGTACAGTATGTTGTATTGACCAAACCAGAAACATCAACAAACAGCTCTCCACCTCTACCTTAACCCCTCCTCCACCTCTCCCCTCCTCCACCTCTACCTTACCCCCTCCTCCACCTCTCCCCTCCTCCACCTCTACCTTACCCCCTCCTCCACCTCTCCCCTCATCCTTCTCTACTTAACCCCCTCCTCCACCTCTCCCCTCTTCCTTCTCTACCTAACCCCTTCCTCCACCTCTCCCCTCCTCCACCTCTACCTTACCACCTCCTCCACCTCTTCAGTCAATAACTCCAACGACCTGGGTCCGATGGAAGAGCTGGCCCTGCCGGCCAACAAGACCTCCATCACACTCCCCAACCTCAAGTACAGCACACGCTACAAGTTTTATTTCAATGCCAAAACAGGCCAGGGAGCAGGGCCCGTCATTACAGAGGAAGCCGTCACTATTATGGACGAAGGTAAGTGTGAAAGTACGCTACTGCAGGTCACAAGTAGAAAACAAACTTTGACTGTAGTCAAAGACGATAGAGGACGTACCCTGTAAATTGATATGGTTATGGTATGGGAGTCCTCCTTAGTTACATACCATTCCACACATGTACCATGTTGAATGGTTCAAGTCAACACCAAACATCTAGATGGTGTATTGTGTATCTTATACTCGCTTATGAAGCATGCTTCTCTGCTTTCTGTTCGAAATGTCAGTCTGTTGTCCTCGTCGATCTACTGTTGAATCGTCTTCAGTGTGTGAAACAGTGTACAGCTTTGTGCCAAAGCATGATATAACCTCAGTGTTGTAATGGTTGGAAGAACACTAACTGTGAGTGTGTTTCCCAGTACTTTGACATTAGCTGGTCCAGGTAGTTTTGTATTTCAGCATGTTCATGCTTACTCACTGGTACATTTAGTGAAAGGGACATACAGGCGTCATATTGACCTTGATATCAACTTTTGTGTCCCCTCTTTTCCCTCAAAGTCCTAATGTATCAGCCTTCAGTAGACGAGGTTGGAGGAGGTACCTGTAGCTCTCAGAGTCTGCATGCTCCTCATACAAACAGATCTGGGCACATATTTACAAAGCATCTCAGAATAAGAGTACTGACCTAGAATCAGTTTGAATGAATAGATCAGCACTCATACTGTACTCTGAGATGCTTTACACATACTGCCTTGGCTTCAAAGACCGGTCCAAGCCTGTGTTCCCCTTTGAAAGACTCTCCTCCTGCTTCCACCAATCCCCTTGACCCCTCGACCCAGCAGGACCTGAATTCAAAGCTGAAACCTTGAAGATAGCTACATACAGATGTAGAATCTTAATTTGACCTATATTGTCACAGCAAGTGTTAGTGACAATAAAACATTTACAAAAATAATCCTGCAGCAACAGAATTTGAACGTTTGGTCCATAATGTTGCTTGATCGGTGGTTAGGCTATTAGCTGGTCAAAATCAGGCTACAAGTGTTGGCGCAGGGAAATTCTCAGCAACAGTAGAGTGATCAAATTAAAATCCTACATCTGTACAGACATAATTATATGATGTGGTGCTTATTTGGCTGCTGCAACACCGTTAACCATATTTCACACTCAAAACTCTTCAGTGTTGCATCTTACTTTCTAACGGCGCGATGGCGACTCTGTGACTGCTGATCTAGACTCTGTGACTGCTGATCTATGTCTGTATTTCTCTGTCTGGCTGGTGCTGTCCCATGCATGACATTGTGCGTGTTTGAACCCTGCTCCGTCTGATCCCCTCAGACATCCTGACTGTTTACTTGCCCTTCCACGGCATGCATGGTAATGGACCTGTTTGTAGCCAGCTCACTGTCTTACCTATGCCTGTGGTTAAGCTGCTGTGTCTGTTGAGTGTTGGGTATGGTGTTTGTTATTCTTCTCCGTGTTGTTCCAGGGAACACCCGAACCCAAACCTCACCTCCCATAGCAGGGTCTCCTCCACGCCACCCATTCCACAAGGGTATAGCCGCTCTAGTCAATGCCCATGCACATCTTACAGTCTTAGTGATTTTCTTAATGTATTTCAAATGTTCAGGCTTTATTGTTTGAATCCGTTTGTAAGGTACATATAGGAAAGGAGTAACTGTAGATTTAATAGAAGTAGGCCTAACTGAAAGGAATGGAATGGAAAATCAACGTGTATCTTGCTTTGATTTTGACCTATACATTCTATGATACAGACAGATGTTCAATATAATGTATGCATACAAGCAAATTATGTGTTATTTGTATGGTATAAACCAGTGGTTCCCAACCTTTTTTGGTTATTGTACCACCAACTGAATGTTGCTCTGCCCGGAGTACCCCTGAAGTACCCCCTCATGTTCATTTTACCAATAGGCCAATGGTCTCATGAGTCTTCTCAAGTACCCACTGTGGATAGGCCAAGTACCCCCAAGGCTCCTAGTACCACTGGTTGGGAACCACTGGTATAAATTGTAGCAAAGTCATCTACGGGCTTTGTCAGTATCTTAGTAAGTTGAGTGTGAGTGCACAGACTTAAACAAAGTCAGACTCAGATTTATATCTTTTTACGGTGTATTTTAGGAGCATTTTCAGCAGGAACAGTTTGATTAGATTTTTCAATTGACCTTTGACCTACAGTGTGAGCTTTATGGTTGTCTTCTTCTCTTGTTGTGCTCAGTGCATCCAGCGGCTCCGGCATTCGGGAACGTTAGCTCTTCCATGGGAGAGGACGGAATGCTTATCAGTTGGGAGTACTGGGGAGCGGAAAAACATGTTTATGTAGAATATATAGTTAAGAACGACAACAGTAAGACAAACTATTTTATCCACTGTACATCAGTTATACTTAAACATATAGGTACAAGAGACTCCTACTCAGTGATTTGCTAATGCAGGTTTATACAAACATTGGCAGTTACAGTACCACTCAAAAGTTTGGACACACCTACTCATTCAAGGGTTTTTCTTAATTTTTTATATTTTCTACATTGTAAAGAAAAACCCTTGAATGAGTAGGTATGTCCAAACTTTTGAACTGTACTGTATGTCAAGCACAGATAAATTATCTAGTCTGATTAAAAAAGCATATTTGATATACTGCCTTCAAACTGCCCCGGCACAAACCTGATAATACACAGGAAAAAGCAGTCTGAAACAGGGATGGGCGACTCCAGTCCACTTTGTCCCGATTCCTGGCAAACACAGCTGATTGAACTAATTACGTTCTAAACTGAATATCATGATTAGTTGATTATTGGAGTCAGGTGTGTTAGCTGGGGCTGGGGCAAAAGTGTGACACTAATCAGGCCCCCGAGGACTGAAGTTGCCTATCCGGGGTCTAAAAGGATATTTTTTATATCCCAAATTGATTGAACTCTCAACATGTCTGTAGTTGTTTTGTTGACCTACACCGAGGGTAAACACACACACCTAAAGTAATTGTGTTTGTAGTATGAATATTTAGAAAAACTGAATTCAAATACTCAAATGCATTTGTACCATCCCCATAAATTGAATCCCAATAATTTAGTAAAAGTGCCGGTTGAAATAGCATATTAGAGTAATCTGATTTAGCTGAATAACACAATTCCTCACTGAGACACATCCTCTAATGTTTTTATAATCATACTTCATTTGTAGAATTCCATGAAATAACATACTATGCACGTGGGTCTTTCTATAAATAATGGGGCCAATGTGGGACATTGAGATCAAAATAAAAATTATTTTTATGCAGTTCCACATGTGTATTTAGAGGAACAAAAGTGAATATATGCAAATTACCCCAAACTCCACCTATACAACAACATAGGACTGTACATTGGCTACAATAATTACAAGGACTTTTCAATACTTGCATTTCTGAGCTCCAAATTCAAGTTGAAGTAGGCTACTTCAAGCCCCTTGTATTGTTTAAAATTGCAGGTGTAACATGGAAAATAATATTTGTTTGTCATGTTATTTCATTACCAGATCATCGTGTGTATAAGCCCACTAGGCTGTGTAATGTGTTGTCGTTATATCCAGAATAATTCATAGGAAGAGCGTTGGGTGTTGCGCAATAGTCTATCCTACACAACTGCGCACAGTAGACTTCGGGGTGTCCAATCCGAGGCACAAAAACATAGGAAAACATGAACACATTACCTTGATGCTTTCTCTGTTAAATCTAAGGAGACCCTGCTGTAAATCAAGCAGACAACAACAGATGATAAACATCAATTCTCTAGGGTTATTAGATCCAATGTGGATCCAGGCACAACTGTCTTCACCAGTGTAACCAATGAGACACCAAAATATTCTGGACATTCCTTTTTCCCAGCATTTGGGTTGTTGTTGCGTCACATGCACTATCACAACAGCTGTTCTTCACTTGACTGTCATTCGGAAAATTCCTTCCTGGATCAGATGATGATGTGTGAAAATATCATGGCGTAACCTAATCAGCTGGACACCAAATGCGCATCCAACAAGTATTATGCATAATTCCTGAAGAACCACGGTAATGACAGTACCGATGTAGGTTTTAAGTATCAAGGTAAGGTGACTATTTTGGTTGAAGCATTCGATTTTGCAATCGCATTTATTATTTTGGATTTGTGTGGCCATGAAAACTGTTTTCACACCGTAACATAAGAAGAAACTAAATGTTACCTAGTTACACTGCATTTCTGAGATCTCTGTGCAAAAAATCGTCAGACAGCTAGATCCAGGATTCTCACAGAGTTCAAGTTCAATGTCTAATTTAACTGATTAATGCTTAAAATATGATATAACGACAACTTACACTGCCATAAATACAAGGACAGAAAGTAATGTTTTATGTCACATGATTTTGAACAAATTGGTCAAGACACCAACCATGATAAAGGGTTAAACAGGTTTTAAATCAACTCGTGAATTGTATTGAATATAGCTATGATCCCCCTTATATCTTTCATGTAATGACATGAAGAAAAACATGGTAGATTATTATCAATGACTTATCAACATCTGTAACAAGTTGTCCTGTGTAGGAAATACTCACTGGTTCCCTAGTTTATAGAAAGACTCATATACACAGTTAGTGATATCTAACATTGATATGATTGATGCCAGTTCATGACACAAGATAAAACCATCCCTGCATGAAACTCCATAGCCCATCCCAACGTTGTTACAATGTCAGCTGTACGATGCACATATTAGGACATCGACAATGTTAGTCTAACTAAGTACGGTAGTCCTAATATGTGTGCTGTACATTCTGACTATGATGGATGTCCTAAAATGTGCACCAGACAGACAAACATCTTTCAAAGCGCCTTTCTTCCTGCAGCTCTCGGTGAAGAGGAGTGGCAGAAAGAGTATGTAAATGGATCTCAGGCCTATGTGCTGAAGGGCTTAAAGGAGGGACTGTCCTATAGGGTACGCGTGGTTGCCAAGGGTCACGACAACCAAGCGGTGCTCCACCAATCAGAGGAGGTTTTGGTGACCGTTCCAGGTGAGGCAGCACGCGATTGGCTGGTCGTCACCGGCGCCGCCCGGCCTCGCCGTTGCCTTGCCCTGTGTTGTTGTAGAGATTGAGAAACATGTTTGGTATGCTAACTGTGTTATTCTCTACTGCTTAGGCACCTGTTCAGTAGGTAAACAATCCAGTTTATTAACAGTATATCTGTTGTCGTGGTCATTCTAATGGAAACGAAATGTTAGGCATGTTCAGTAGAGATGTAGACTGGGTCGTTTTCTGACCTGCATGATGTCATCCTGTCTGTGTGTTGTTTTCCTGGATAGATGTCCAGTAAGAGCATCTCCATATAGAAGATCGCATCATTCACTTAATGTAGAAGACGGAGGTCTTATAATCCACCTGATTGTCCTTCTGTGCTTAACTTATCTTGTCTGTCTGTGTGCGTGTGTGTGTGTGTGTGTGTGTGTGTGTGTGTGTGTGTGTGTGTGTGTGTGTGTGTGTGTGTGTGTGTGTGTGCGTGCGTGCGTGCGTGCGTGCGTGCGTGCGTGCGTGCGTGCGTGCGTGCGTGCGTGCGTGCGTGCGTGCGTGCGTGCGTGCGTGCGTGTGTGTGCGTGCGCGCGCGCATGCGTCTGAGAGTGAGAGGAAGAAAGAGTGCTAGAAAACGTGAGTTGTTTGCCTCAATGTACTGACAAAGTCGAGCTGTTAACCATCATAGTCACTCTCTGTATTAATGTGCTTTCTTTAACTTCCACAGCTGAGATGTTTAACATAACATCACTAACATAACTACTATCAACAAAAACAACAACATAACATCACTAACATAACATCACAACTGTCTGTTACAGTAACACTATGTAACAATTTCCAAACAATATGTCAAAAGAATTGTATTGCTCACAGAGGGTTCTTTGGAGACCTATTGTCATACTATCCTGTTCTTATGTTTTGATGGTCCATATCTACTTTAGGAGCTGTGATTACAATACTGGATGTGTGATAATAATGAGAATTAATCTAACAAAACTTTATTGTCCATTACATTGTCATTATATTACAGTATAGGAACAAGGTTACCTTCCTCAATCAAAGCAAGCAGGCCTGTCATTAACAGTTGTCTAATGTTCTCTTCCTCCCCTCGGTGTCTGACCAGCTATGCCATCCAGACAGGTGGACATCGCTACTCAGGGCTGGTTCATCGGCCTGATGTGTGCCATCGCTCTCCTCATCCTCATCCTCCTCATCATCTGCTTCATTAAGAGGAACAAGGGAGGCAAATACCCAGGTGGGTTACACACACACACACGTATACACAGACACACATGTGCGCAGACCTTCACACACACGTCTACGCAGACACCCATGTGCACAGACACGCACACACAAACACACTCACTTCCGCCTCCACATCCCATCACCTTGCTCAGGTCATAGTAACAGACCCATTTGCTCTATCTCTGTCCCTAGTGAAAGCCTCCACATCCATCACCTTGCTCAGGTCATAGTAACAGACCCATTTGCTCTATCTCTGTCCCTAGTGAAAGCCTCCACATCCATCACCTTGCTCAGGTCATAGTAACAGACCCATTTGCTCTATCTCTGTCCCTAGTGAAAGAAAAAGAGGACGCTCACACGGACCCAGAGTTCCAGCCCATGAAAGAGGATGACTGTACTTTTGGGGAATACAGGTGAGAAACGTGAATCTGTCCTCTGGAGCCCGTGGGCCAAGATCCTACACTTGCCCCAAGCCAACCACCCCACCAAGCCCCCGCTCCCTCCCCTGACCTGGTTCCTCTCAGCTGGGCAGGAGCTCCCCCCCCCCCCCC
>QNTS01008904.1:0-16203 GCA_003317085.1 Hucho hucho | reverse complement strand
GGTCCCCTAAATATTATATTATACTGTATTAACCCAATGAGTCCCATTTTGGACGTTGAAGATCATAGTCAATCCCAGGACATAGGGTCTATAATATTGTAAGGGGTTCTACTACATAGAAGATCATAGAAAATCCCAGGACATAGTGTCTATAATACTGTAAGGTGTTCTACTACATAGAAGATCATAAGACATCCCAGGACATAGTGTCTATAATACTGTAAGGGGTTCTACTACATAGAAGACCATAGGAAATCCCAGGACATAGTGTCTATAATACTGTAAGGTGTTCTACTACATAGAAAACCATAGTAAATCCCAGGACATAGTGTCTATAATACTGTAAGGCGTTCTTCAACAGTACATCATAGGAAATCCCAGGAGATAGTGTCTATAATACTGTAAGGGGTGCTACTACATAGAAGATCATAGGACATCCCAGGACATAGTGTCTATAATACTGTAAGGGGTTCTACTACATAGAAGATCATAGGACATCCCAGGACATAGTGTCTATAATACTGTAAGGGGTTCTACTACATAGAAGATCATAGGAAATCCCGGACATAGTGTCTATAATACTGTATAAGCTCACATAGTTGCTGTCACAAACTCCAAACAGTTGTCACTGACTAGTTGTCACTGACCACTGAACAAACCATTTCTGTACTTACATCATTCATATCAATTCATTTTGATCAGGTTTGTGCTTTGGTGGACCTTATTTCTTTATTGACATTTGTCTAAACTCATGCATGCAACTGTCTAATTGTTTTGTGTTCTAATTGTTTTGGGTAATACTTGTTTTGTGTTCTAATTGTTTTGTGTTCCACTTGTTTTGTGTTCTAAGCCATGGTTGGCCTGAAAAGACAATGGTAAACCACTTCATTGTGAGTCTAAATATAAGGGCTGGACATGCAGATCAATGAAAGTCAGATAAATGAATGTCAGATAAATGGAAAGCTGATTTTTGCTGGCGTCTCAATGAAGGACTTCCCGAGGGAACTTGGGTGAAATGAAAAAACACATCAGTTTACAAGCCCCATCAGGGCCCAGAACCAGACTCTCCCGGACCGGAAAAGGTAAGAGTCCTTCCTAAAACACCAATAACATGCTGTGAGCCAGGCAAGGCAGTGAAAGTAGTAAGTCGACTGCTGAGTCTTAAGAAGTCTGCTGCTTGCCTCACTGTAAACTGGAGTTAGAGAGAGGGAGATAGAGAGTCACACACAGACATAGAGAGGGAGATGGAGAGTCACAGAGAGAGAGAGATAGAAAATCACACACAGACAGAGAGAGAGAGATAGAGAGTCACACACTGAGAGAGAGAGAGATGATGATGATGATGGTAGTAGTAGTGATGATGATGGTAGTTGTAGTACAGATGTAGATTACCGTTATTTAGTTATAAGTTAGTTATAGTTTAATTTTCCATATTTAGATTTTTTCAATTTATTACATTTCTACTACTGACTATTACCATTTTATTGTTATTATTTTTGTATTTAATTTTGTATTATCATTTACTACCATTTTATATTATTTTTTGTTATTGTTTCTAATTTTATTACAATGTATACTGTATACATTGTTGCTTTGGCAATATTGACACAATGTTTTTCATGCCAATAAAGCAGCTTGAATTTGAATTTGAATTTGATATAGAGTCACAGACAGAGAGAGAGATGGAGAGTCACAGACAGAGATGGAGATAGAGAGTCTCTCACAAACAGAGAGAGATAGTCACACACAGACAGAGATAGTGAGATAGAGAGTCACACACAGACAGAGAGAGATATAGAGTCACACACAGACGAGAGAGAAAGAGAGTCACACACAGACAGAGAGAGATATAGAGTCTCACACAGACACAGAGAGAGATATATAGAGTCACAGACAGAGAGAGAGAGATAGAGAGTCACAGACAGAGAGGGAGATAGAGAGTCACACACAAACAGAGAGAGATAGAGAGTCACACACAGACAGAGAGAGTGAGATAGAGATTCACTGACAGAGAGAGAGACAGAGAGAGAGAGAGAGAGAGAGAGAGACACAGAGGGACAGAGAGAGAGAGAGAGAGAGAGAGAGAGAGAGAGACAGAGAAAGAGAGTCACAGACAGACAGACAGACAGACAGACAGACAGACAGACAGACAGAGATATAGAGTCACAGACAGAGAGAGAGAGATAAAGAGTCACAGACAGAGAGAGAGTGATAGAGAGTCACAGACAGAGATGGAGATAGAGAGTCACACACAGTCAGAGAGAGTGAGATAGAGAGTCACACACAGACAGAGAGAGTGAGATAGAGATTCACACACAGACAGAGAGAGGTAGAGAGTCACACACAAACAGAGAGAGATATAGAGTCACACACAGACACAGAGGGAGAGATATAGAGTCACACACAGAGAGAGAGGTAGAGAGTCACAGACAGAGAGGGAGATAGAGAGTCACACACAAACAGAGAGATAGAGAGTCACACAGACAGAAAGAGTGAGATATTGAGTCACACACAGACAGAGAGAGAGAGGTAGAGTTGCACAAAGACATAGAGAGATATAGAGTCACACACACAGAGAAAGAGAGTCACACACAGACAGAGATTAATAAAAAAACAAGCCCTATAATGACTCATCAATACATACATGTAATTTCTGCTGTCCTCTCACAGGTACCAAGCTAGATGGTATTTGTCATTTGCAGACTGTCATCTCTCAACATTACAGATGAGTTTTCTAGCCTTTACTGCCACCTAGTGATTAACAGGCAATCATACTGATGAGAAGAAAAATCACAAACAGTCTCATTATATTCACACTGTAAACGTACACGCTTGCCAAGTAGAATGGTATACATTCCAAACTAGTATACTATTACCAAAATGCATAGAAATATTCATTCATCAGACAATATTTTCATAATAACAATTTGTATTTACTTTGGATCCTCCATAGTTCCAGCAAAGAAAGCAGCTACTCTTCCTGGGGTCCAGCAAGATTGCTCATCCAGCCAACTTGACACAACTGTGGGAAGCATGGAAGGTAACATGGGCCAGCATCCCCGAGGAATGCTTTCGACAACTTGTAGAGTCCATGCTTCAACGAATTGAGGCTCTTTTCAATACTAGGAAGGTGTCCTTGATGTTTTGACATTACATTTCGCAACACGTTGTGTGTGGGCCCTCAGCCCACACACTGCATCTACAACACAACATCTATCTGTATGTGTGTATAGTGCGTATGTTATCGTGTGTGTGTGTCTGTGCCTGTGTTTGTGTCTCTTCACAGTCCCAGTTGTTCCATAAGGTGTAATTGTATCTGTTTTTTAAATCTGATTCTACTGCTTGCATCAGTTACCTGATGTGGAATAGAGTTCCATGTAGTCATGGCTCTATGTAGTACTGTGCACCTCCCATAGTCTGTTCTGGACTTGGGGACTGTGAAGAGACCTCTGGTGGCATGTCTTGTGGGGTATGCATGGGAGTCTGAGCTGTGAGCTAGTCGTTTAAACAGACAGCTGGGTGCTTTCAACATGTCAATACCTCTCATAAATACAAGTAATGATGAAGTCAATCTCTCCTCCACTTTGAGCCAGGAGAGATTGACATGCATATTATTAATGTTAGCTATCCGTGTATATTGAAGGGTCAGCCGTGCTGCCCTATTCTGAGCCAATTGTAATTTTCCTAAGTTCCTTTTTGTGGCACCTGACCACACAACTGAACAGTAGTCCAGGTGTGACAAAACTAGGGCCTGTAGGACCTGCCTTGTTGATAGTGTTGTTAAGAAGGTAGAGCATCACTTTATTATAGACAGACTTCTTCCCATCTTAGCTACTGTTGTATCAATATGTTTTGACCATGACAGTTTACAATCCAGGGTTACTCCAAGCAGTTCAGTCACCTCAACTTGCTTATTCATTACAAGATTTAGTTGAGGTTTAGGGTTTAGTCAATGATTTGTCCCAAAAGCAATGATTTTAGTTTTTGGGCCAACTGTCATTTTCCTAACAGTACTACCAGTAAATTAACTATTGGGAGCACCAAAATCATTCATTTTCATGGCAACAGAATCACATTATCTTTGTGTTTATTTGTGATCATTACCACCGAAACAGCAGCTGCCCTCTTCAACCCTACAACCCCACCCCCATCCCATCCCTCTATTTTCCTTAATCCCTTTCCCAAGCCTCTAATATCGACTGTATAACCCCAACCCTCCCGTCCTACCTCTCCCCTTTCCCCTCTCCATCTCTTCCCTATCTTTACTCTCTTCCCCATCCTCTCTCCCACCCCCTCCACACCTTCCTACCCCATCTCCTCTCTCCTCCCAAAGTCCTCCCAATCCTCTGAGGACTGATCAGAGCCTGTGTGTCGACAGTAGGTCTGCCACTACACCCATTAGCCATTCATTCCCTGCTGTTGCCGCCTCCTCCCTGTCTATCCAGCTGATTTACAGGGTTTCTGATCAGCTGAGAGCCTGTGGTATACGCTCCATGACAGGCTGTGCATCCCCTGTTTTTAACAGGAAGAAAAAGAAGAAGACAGGGCATCTTTCCACATGATTCCCTCTCTCTCTCTCTCCCTCCTTCTATAGTGTGATTGAGAGGAGCGTCTGTTCTTGACATGAAGAGTCTGGTCCTTTGTGTCCATATGTAAATGTGCCCTTTTCCACCACAGGTTTGAGAGATGGAGATGATAATTGTTTATGATTGCTCTGTGACATTTCCATCTGGCTGATGAATGGTGACCCAAGACACTCACATCTGTCCAGACCCAACCGTCTGAACCCTCAGAGTATACAGTGCATTCAGAAAATATTCCGACCCCTTGACTTTTTCCACATTTTGTTATGTTGCAGCCTTATTCTAACATTGATTCAATTGTTTTTTACACACAATACCCCATAATGACAAAGAAACAACAGGTTTTTAGATTAAAAAAAAAAATGTATTAAAAATAAACTACTGAAATACCTTATTTACATAAGTATTCAGCCACTTTGCTATGAGACTTGAAATTGAGCTCAGGAGCATCCTGTTTCCATTGATCATCCTTGAAATGTTTCTACAACTTGATTGGAGTCCACCTGTGTTAAATTCAATTGATTGGACATAATTTGGAAAGGCACACACTTGTCTATATAAGGTCCCACAGTTGACAGTGCATGTCAGAGCAAAAACCAAGCCATGAGGTCGAAAGAATTGTCCACAGAGTTCCGAGACAGGATTGTGTCGAGGCACAGATCTGGGGAAGGGTACCAAAAAATGTCTGCAGCATTGAAGGTCCCCAAGAACACAGTGGCCTCCATCATTCTTAAATGGAAGAAGTTTGGAACCACCAAGACTCTTCCTAGAGCTGGCCACCCAGCCAAACTGAGCAATCGGAAGAGAAGGCCCTTGGTCAGGGAGGTGACCAAGAACCCAATGGTCACTCTGACAGAGCTCCAGAGTTCCTCTGTGGAGATGGGAGAACCTTCCAGAAGGACAACCATCTCTGCAGCACTCTACCAATCAGGCATTTATGGTAGAGTTGCCAGACGGAAGCCACTCCTCAGTAAAATGCACAGGACAGCCCGCTTGGAGTTTGCCAAAAGGCACCTAAAGGACTCTCAGACCATGAGAAACAGGATTCTCTGCTCTGATGAACAAGTCTCTGAATGTCCTTGAGTGGTCCAGCCAGAGCCCGGACTTGAACCCGATCAAACATCTCTAAGAAGATCTGCAAAGAAGAATGGGAGAAACTCCCCAAATACAGGTGGGCTAAGCTTGTAGCGTCATACCCAAGAAGACTAGTGTCACGTATCCTCCCTCTCTGGCCTCTGGGTCATCAGGCTGCTGACTATCCCGCACACCTGTCACCATCGTCTCGCGCACCAGCGCCTCATGACACTCACCTGGACTCCATCACCTCCTTGATTATCTTTCCTATATTCTTTCCTCAGGTGTTATTGACTCTGTTTTCGGTGTGTTGTTTTCTGTGCGTTGTTTGTGTTACGTGTTTATTGTTTAATTTCTTTATTTAAACACTCACTCCCTGAACTTGCTTCCCGACTCTCAGCGCACTCATTACAACTAGAGGCTGTCATCGCTGCCAAACGTGCTTCAACAAGTACTGAGTAAAGGGTCTGAATACTTATGTAAATGTGATATTTCAGTTTTTTTATTGTAATAAATTTGCTAAAATTTCTAAAAACATGTTTTTGCTTTGTCATTATGGGGTATTGTGTGTTGATTGACGCAAGCAATTAAAAAAAAATCTTTTTTAGAATAAGTCTGTAAAGTGACAAAATGTGGAAAAGTTCAAGGGGTGTGAATACTTTCTGAATGCAGTATATATACAGTACCAGTCAAAAGTTTGGACACACCTACTCATTCAAGGGTTTTTCTTTATTTTTACTATTTCTACATTGTAGAATAATATGAAATCATGTAGTAACCAAAAAAGTGTCAAACAAATCAAAATATATTTTGATTTTAGATTCTTCAAAGTAGCCACCCTTTGCCTTGATGACAGCTCTGCACACTCTTGGCATTCTCTCAATCAGCTTCATGAGGTAGTCTCCTGGAATGCATTTCAATTAACATGTGTGCCTCGTTAAAAGTTCATTTGTGGAATTTATTTTCTTCTTAATGCGTTTGAGCCAATTAGTTGTGTTGTGACAAGGTAGAGGTGGTATACAGAAGACAGCCCTATTTGGTAAAAGACCAAGTCCATATTATGGCAAGAACAGCTCAACTAAGAAAAGACAAATGACAGTCCATCATTACTTTAAGACATGAAGGTCAGTCAATGCGGACATGAAGGTCAGTCAAAGTTTCTTCAAGTGCAGTTGCAGAAACCATCAAGCGCTATGATGAAAATGGCCCTCATGAGGACCGCCAGAAGAAAGGAAGACCAAGAGTTACCTCTGCTGCAGAGGATAAGCTCATTAGAGTTAACTACACCACTTATTGCAGCACAAATAAATGATTCACAGAGAACTGTTCAGAGGAGACTGCGTGAATCATGCCTTCATGGTCGAATTGCTGCAAGGACACCAATAAGAAGAAGAGACTTGCTTGGGCCAAAAAACACGAGCAATGGACATTAGACAGTGGAAATCTGTCCTTTTGTCTGATGTCAATATTTTAGATTTTTGGTTCCAACAGCTGTGTCTATGTGAGATGCAGAGTAGGTGAACGGATGATCTCTGCATGTGTGGTCCCCACCGTGAAGCATGGAGGAGGTGTGATGGTGTTTTAATGGTGACATTGTCTGTGATTTATTTAGAATTCAAGGCACACTAAACCAGCATGGCTACCACAGAATTCTGCAGTGATATACCATCCCATCTGGTTTGAGCTTAGTGGGACTATCATTTGTTTTTCAACAGGACAATGACCCAAAACACAGGGCTATTTGACCAAGGAGAGTGATGGATGTCATGGAAATATTGGTTAAAAAATTTCTCAGATACCGGAACTTGTGAATTCAAATAGACGTTATTACTAAAGTAACAAAGCCGAGCAATTCCATGGAAGAACTGATCTCTCCAGTCTCAGCACTCTCCTTTTATACTGTTTTACCCTTACATAACATAGTCACTCCTGTCATGACGTGGCCCTTTCTGGGTATAGATCATGGCTTCCCACTCTCTCCTAGACCCAGGTTATCTCAGGTCGTAAATCGTAAATTCCTGGCGGAGACTCTCTCCCCCTGGCCATGCAGAAAGAGAGACACAGAGAGAACAAAGGATTTCACATGGCGAACTCCTAAATCCCCAAAATTGGAATTTGAAACAAAATGTCCACTTGTGAGAAGGTGGGAATGGTCGGTGGACACTTAAGGGACGGGTATGACGAGTGTGTTTCATTTGGTGACCTCAGAGAGGACAGGAAACACACATAGCTATATCTCTGAATGTGTACATTTCTCAGTTATGGGGTTTGCATCTAATTCTTGTATAAAATGAATGAGTAAAGATGCAACTATTTGTGAAATGATGTAATGTGATGTTAAACATTTAATGTGAGAGAATTGTATTCCCTTTAAAGTTTAACTAAGTCTTTGGCCCGACCCCGTGAGCACAGACATGATCTGGCATCATGGAACAGCCCTTTCCTATTGTTACGAAAAAAAACCCTCCTGAGGAAATCCTCTTCAGACCACGCATACCTTGGTGTCAGCTGAGGTGACACAGGTTTGAGTACCAAGACTAAGCAAACCCACAGTGTGAGCTGTGATTGCAAATAGTTATTGAATTCCTAACCATACCACGTGGAGCATTGTCTACACGGCGGGAAATGGTTCAATTCTGAGACTATCGATCCCTACAGGATAAGAGCAAATCTTAGATACTAATTACTAGTCTGCAGCTAGAAATTATCTATTCTATGAGAGCATTTCTGAATGGTACTCTGAAGTATCCATTCTAACCACGAAAGAATTTGATCTTCATGGAAACAGAAAGAGACTCGGATGAACTCTCCAACAGATGGACTGACGATTCGAACAGAGATCACAACGACACACGGGCGTAAATATATATTGATTGCAATTATTCCCGAATGAGTGAGCGTTCATGTGCAAAGGATTAGCATTTCAATTAATATAATTATCAACTGTGTAGTGATCCCTTTTGTCTTTCCCGCTTGTTCTCAGTACACACCCACTTCCCTATGTCCACCAAGCCGTCATATTGGCTTAGCCCACTAGGGAATCTTCCCTATCCTTGTTAGTCAAATATATCTACTGTTGTTTGTTTATGCATTTCTGTGATTATTTAGTTAGTTAGTAAATAAATGATTAAGCCAGATGGTGTATGGATGATGGTGCCTATAACTGATTAACTAATGTTCCTGTCCAAAGGTCTTCACAAGTTCAGGCCGATGTCTATGTTTAATTAACCATGTGCATGTCCAATAGTTTTCACAAGTTCAGATATGGTCTAGCTTGCCACATCCACATGAGCTCAGCCTTCATTCTGCTTACACATGTCTAATAATTAACCCCATATTGTTTCTGTTTCACTACTTCTGGGAAAACAGTATAGATACTGGAAAATCACCAAAACACTGGAAAGTATCCTTCATGGAGTGCTGAATCAGATGGCCTGGCCTCCACAATCACCCGACCTCAACCCAGTTGAGATGGTTTGGGATGAGTTTGACCGCAGAGTGAAGGAAAAGCAACCAACAAGTGCTCAGCATATGTGGGAGCTCCTTCAAGACTGTTGGAAAAGCATTCCTCATGAAACTGAGAATGCCAAGAGTGTGTGCAAAGCTGTCATCAAGGCAAAGAGTGGCTACTTTGAATAATCAAAAATATAAAATATATTTTGATTTTACACTTTTTTTGGTTACTACATGATTCCATATGTGTTATTTCATAGTTTTGATGTCTTCACTATTATTCTACAATGTAGAAAATAGTAAAAATAAAGAAAAACCTTTGACTGGTACTTTATATATATATACAAAATATGTTCATAACCTATCAAATATGCTTCTTTAGAGGTTCCTACACAAGTACATTTTATTGTCAAGTTATCTCTATTTAAATGTATCTTACCCTTCACTCACACCATGCGCTCAGGCCTCTCTGCTTCCTGAAAGATAATATGGGGTGGGGGAGTGAGGGGCAAAACAATTTCTGTTGCCCGGGGGCAAGGATTTGCAGTAGAGGGTTAAAGGGTCATTTTACTCAAAAAAGCCTTTTTCACATCCCCTGTAAATATGGTCTCAGAATATAATATTTTGCAAATAATCCTCATAGCTATCCTGCTAGCA
Source organism: Hucho hucho (assembly GCA_003317085.1). NCBI lineage: Eukaryota > Metazoa > Chordata > Actinopteri > Salmoniformes > Salmonidae > Hucho > Hucho hucho. The sequence continues at coordinate 6,436 of QNTS01008904.1, read as the reverse complement.
AGCCTCTGTTTACTTCCAGGTAAAATATCAACATGAAGGAGCAAGATAATACAGTCATGGTGGCTCTCATAATCACTGTGAGTGTGTGTCTCTCACACACTGAACACACACATACGTCCCGTGTGGATTGGGATTTGGTCACACGATCCTTGGTCCCCTGGGCACACGATCCTTCTCTTCTCCTTCTTTGCTCTGTCTCTCTCTATCTCTCTCTCTCAACAACTCTCCCTTCTCACCCACTCTCTCTCAGTCTCTCTTAATTAAAGTCAATTTCAATTTAATGGCTTCATTGGCATGGGAAACATATGTTTACATTGCCAAAGCAAGTGAAGTAGATAATAAACAAAAGTGAAATAAACAATAGACAAATTAACAGTAAACATTACACTCTAAAAGTTCCAAGAGAATAAAGACAGATCATCAGCAAACTGTAGACAATTGACTTCAGATTCTAGTAGGGTGAGGCCAGGTGCTGCGGATTGTGCCCTCTAGTGCCCTCGCCAATTCGTTGATATAATGTTGAAGAGGGTGGGGCTTAAGCTGCATCCCTGTCTCACCCCACGGCCCTGTGGAAAGAAATGTGTGTTTTTTGCCAATTTTGACTGCACACTTGTTGTTTGTGTACATAGATTTTATAATGTGGTATGTTTTTCCCCAACACCCCTTTCTGTCAGTTTATATAGCAGACCCTCATGCCAAATTGAGTCAAAAGCTTTTTTGAAATCAACAAAGCATGAGAAGACTTTGCCTTTGTTTTGGTTTGTTTCTTTGTCAATTAGGGTGTGCAGGGTGAATACGTGGTCTGTCAGTCTCTCTCTCTCTCTACAGGACCACTACATGTGACAATCGACCATTGCTCACCATTGCTTATTAGGATTTGATATATCGAGACAAGAAAAAATTATCCCATGTGACTGGGATGGAGTGCAGCGAAGGCGCTTGTCTGGGCCCACAGCAGCCCAGCGCCTCCTCATAGGTAGCCTGCCCTATTTTTTTTTTTAATTACTCGTGACCTCTGCTAATCTTGATTTGGTATGTAACAGTCTGCATGATGACATGCGTGTCACATATGCCGCATTCAAAACCACTGGGAACCTTGAAAATTACGAGGTAAAATCATGACGTCAGTGATCTTCAGGTTGGAAAGTCGGAGCTCTAGAAAGAGGACAGAGTTCCCGAGTTGAAATTCAGACTTGGAATCACTATCACAGAGAGGCTGCTGCCTACATACAGACTTGAAATCATTGGCCACTTTAATAAATGGAACATGAGTCACTTTAATAATATCACTTTAATAATGTTTACATATCTTGCATTACTCATCTCATATGTACATATAATGTATACTGTATTCTATTCTATACTATCTATTGCATCTTAGCCTATGCTCTAAAATGCTCTTCCATATATTTAGATGTTCTTATTCCATTCCTTTACTTAGATTTGTGTGTATTAGGTATTTGTGAAATTGTTAGATATTACTTGTTAGATATTGCTGCACTGTCGGGACTAGAAGCACAAGCATTTCGCTACACTTGCAATAGCATCTACAAAACACATGTATGTGACCAATAACATTTGATTTGAAATCAAATTTTCCCAGTGGGAGCTGTTTTTTTTCCAGAGTTCCCAGTTGTTTTGAACGCAATAAAGTCGGAAGTTTGAGATTTTCCCAGTTACCAGCTGTTTTAAATGCGGCACAAGGCCATTCGCTTTATCTGAGAGCATAATGCTGTCGTGGAGACATAGCACATCCATCTCTTCTCTTCAATCATGTAGACTGCTGCAGGCAACGCCATTCTCAAATATATTAGGCTAATGCATAGCCTACACAACACTTTCTCATTGAAATGTTGCTATCATCTAATCTAGACTACAGCTAATGCTGAAACGAAAAGATATGATGATCACAGTGCAGAATAACTAAAACAACACTCAGCTATGAGTCCGCCACGTCGTTTGTTCTGAAACGAACACATTTTGGACTGGACGGTTTCTCCGGTCGCCCAATGAAATAGCGCCCCCCCCCACATGTCCTAATGTCATAGCCCACCATCCAATCGAAGAGAACGCGGCAGAGACTCGGCTGCCTGTCAGTTTCTTCCCGGCTCTGAGCTCCTGAGCGCCCGGCGATGCAGTGCTGCTGATCCAGGTGTGAGTCTTGAAGGTTAATCGGACGGACGGATCGTCTGCTATTGCAGGTAAGCTTCATTGATTCTATGTATTATTTTATTATTTATAGAAAATCCGGGTCTATGCAGCAATGGGCAAAAGCGAGGGAATCAGTGTTATTTACAATGATTGAGATGGGAATGTAGTGATGGAACCTACCGCAATGCAGAATCGTATACAATTTTAACAAGTTTGTGCAACATGCATTCTCGTTCTATTTTGCCCAACTGCAAAACTGAGATTTTAGAGATGATCTTGAAGGGATGCTGTTTGCACACTGATGGAAAACGTTATTCTGGGTGAAATTGGAGGCATGGATTTTTCTTCAACGGACCAGACAGAGCGCTGGCTGCACGGTCTTTGAGGAGAGGGATAGTGTGATTGTATTTGATGCACATGATTAAACACCTGTGTGCTTAATTAATTATGTCATTCATAAAACCTTGAACACATAAAATTGCCTACCGGTGGCATAATATCGATACCGTTAGGTGTGGTTATAGGTGGTTATTTTAAGAGCACATCGCTTGTCCTTTCCTGATAATGTATTAAGCTAAAAAACAGCCGGCTACTCACTTCAAACAGTTCAATCCCTGCAAGATGAAAATGCTTTTTCATTATTATTCATTGCGTACGGCAGGAGATATAGGTCGCTGGGTTCATTGTAATTTCACAGCCAGGAAACAGGTTGTCAGCAAAGGTACCATGGGCGCGTCTTGCCTGGGTTTTTTTCTCAGTTTTCTAGCTACTGGAGGTGTACTGTATGCGCTATAAACGATACATTATAACTGGACACGCTGGACTATAAAATAATTATAATTCTGAATTCCTGCTTTAGTTAATAGCAGCTATATTTTCTTTCTGCATGACGTGTACAGGTGCATTCAAGATCAAAGTCATTACTGCAACCCATAGCAACACTGTTACACAGTAGCTATAGTGAAGCTTTCTCCAATCAACAGTGGCAGTGCTTAGCTGTCTATTAGCTAACTAGCGTTCGTACAGTATTTGTTTCATCTGAAAGAACTGAAAGACTGACATCTGAAATAACTGAAAGACTGACGACTGAAGGACCTGGGCATGTGTCAATATTGAACCTGTAGCAGATACAATTGGCTTGTTTTGTAGGGGCTGAATCTTATAAGCTGGACTACTAATGCATCTCCAGCTGTCCTATGACCTGCGAAGTAAGGCTCCTCCGGGCTCATGCTGCTGTTGTATACCATAACAGACCTGGGTTCAAATAGTATTTATTTTCTTTCAGATAATTCAGCTACTTGATTGAGCTTTCCTGGCACTATGGAACCAATGTAATAGTCCCACAAGTACAAACCACGCGCATCCAGCGCTCCAGGCAGTCTCACTAAAATTCTCAAAGCATTTGAAATAAATCAATTACCCCTTGAACCCAGCCCAGGTCTTTGTCTTGGGCTTTACATTGCCAGGCAGAGCTGGATGGAGATGAAATTTGGATATTTTACATAAGTTCTTCCCTCAGTGCTTTGGAACAGGGTCCGCCTGAGGAGTCTGTCAGCCAGGCTAGATGAGGAACACTTTAAATAACAGTCATTGGCCCTCCAAGACATGGCTGGCTCGGCATAGTGTGTCCTATCATGCATTTCAAATTGGCAACCTCAGTGGGATTGGAGCAGTCACTGGGTTTGAGGTGTCCTCTGTCAGTGTTACTGTGATTCAACTGAACCCAGAGAAAGGGTCAGATAGGACATCCCTTGAGAAAGGCTCAGCAACCCGAAATGCCAGGGCTGGCTAATTTTGAATTCAATAAATGAAAAAGTTGTCAAGGAAGAAAAAAAACAAATCCTGTGTGTATCGACACCCTCTCTGTTTTCACAGAGATAGGACTCAAAAGAAACACCTCTCTTTTTAATTGGGAGTAGGGTCTGATTTTCATGATGAATTATAGGGATGAAACCCACACAGAAGTGTTTGGTGTTTGGTACGTGCAGAAGCAGAAGTGTTTGGTGTTTGGTACGTGCAGAAGCAGAAAATGTTTGGTGTTTGGTGCGTGCAGAAGTGTTTGGTGTTTGGTACGTGCAGAAGCAGAAGTGTTTGGTGTTTGGTACGTGCAGAAGTGTTTGGTGTTTGGTGCGTGCAGAAGCAGAAGTGTTTAGTGTTTGGTACGTGCAGAGGCAGAAGTGTTTGGTGCGTGCAGAAGGAGAAGTGTTTGGTGTTTGGTGCGTGCAGAAGCAGAAGTGTTTGGTGTTTGGTGCGTGCAGAAGTAGAAATGTTTGGTGTGGGGTATGTGCAGAAGCAGACGTGTTTGGTGTTTGGTGCGTGCAGAAGCAGAAGTGTTTGGTACATCACATCTATGCCTGTTGAGTAGAAGAGACCACACTCATTGGCCACGAAGAGACCACACTCATTGGCTACGAAGAGACCACACTCATTGGCTACGAAGAGACCAGACTCATTGGCTACGAAGAGACCACATGCATTGGCTACAAAGAGACCAGACTCATTGGCTACGAAGAGACCAGACTCATTGGCTACGAAGAGACCACACGCATTGGCTACGAAGAGACCAGACTCATTGGCTATGAAGAGACCCGCCTCATTGGCTACGAAGAGACCAGACTCATTGGCTACGAAGAGACCAGACTCATTGGCCACGAAGAGACCAGACTCATTGGCTACGAAGAGACACGACTCATTGGCTACGAAGAGACACGACTCAGTGGCTACACTATAGATCTTGGCCCTTCTACATGGTCCAGCCTACAAAACTGTCTTATGCCAACCACACAATGACAAAATCATCAAAACATGGACCATATGTGCATTTTCAGACTGACACAGTTGGAGTGTTGCTGTTTTTTTGTTGGACTACTTCAGGTCCACAGCCCAGCACAGTTGACTTTATGTAATGATACTCACTAGAGACGTGTTGTTGGTGTAATATTACTGAATTGGTACAGATTCCTAACTAACTGATTAACCCTCTTAGTCCTTAATCAGTGATTTCCAAAGCAGGAAAGGAGGTCCTGGACGGCTGCCATTTAAGATCAAGGTACTCTCTAAGGACTTTCTGTGAGATTAGATTTGTCCCAAGATGTTCCTTCCCAAATCCAAACTTTCCAAAGCTCTTTGGCAGAGAGTCAATGCATTAGCTGAGAGAGAGATCAGATAGCCAGTCTGGAGATTTGGGTTTGATATTGAAGGTACTCTGGGACTCCAAGTGGCTGGCAAGCCTGGCATTTGGCATCAGATGGGGTAGATTGTTAGGCAATGTTTGTTTGGTCACATGGAAAGCAATGTTGGCCATTCAAGGAAAAACGATTTGATGTTATTGAAAATGAACACACTTACTCAAGGGAGGTCTCTAAAACACAGCATGCTGAACGATCGGCAGACGAACGCTAGATCCACATTCGGTGCGATGTGTGAGAGCCTTAAGGCTAAATTCATAGTGGTGGAGTGAGCTCACCTTTCCCCCTTTCCCCCGATCCTGCTGACAAACATGTGATGCTCGTGTCTCAATGATCTCTTTAGATTGCTCAGCTATTTCACCAAAGACTCGATCAATAGAGAGAGGATCACTAATGGTACGGCTAGCTGTCTAGCTGTGAGACACACAAAGACATGACGTCTTCTTCTCCTTCTCTGTTTGCTCAGACACAGACCCCTCCTCTGTTCAATTCAGAGCAAGAGAAAGACCCTCAGTCTCTGTGCTCTGTGCTCTGTCTTATCTCTGAATGTGTATAGTCCCTCCCCCCCTGCCAATACTGTATCTGTCTGTGCTGCAGGCCTGTCATTATCTCTGTTTGTGGGTTATCCTTCACTCTCCTGTCTCAGAAGGGTTGGTCCCACTGGGCCATTGGGCCTCTGTTCAACCCTAGAGGGGTAGAAAAGGGACCCTCAGTCAGTTCCCAGTGCCTTATCTGTATCTGTATAGACCCTACGGCCAATATCTGCATCTATATATACCCTACTGCCAATATCTGCATCTATAGAGACCCTACTGCCAATATCTGTATCTATAGTCCCTACTGCCAATATTTGTATCTACTGTATATAGACCCTACTGCCAATATCTGTTTCTATAGTCCCTACTGCCAATATTTGTATCTATATAGACCCTACTGCCAATATCTGTATCTATAGTCCCTACTGCCAATATCTGTATATATATTCCCTACTGCCAATATCTGTATCTATAGTCCCTACTTCCAATATCTGTATCTATATAGACCCTACTGCCAATATCTGTATATATAGTTCCTACGGCCAATATCTGTATCTATAG
>QNTS01008900.1:28534-40998 GCA_003317085.1 Hucho hucho | reverse complement strand
GGTTAGTGTCTGCAGTAGTGTTGTGGTAGTGTTGGGTTAGTGTCTGCAGTAGTGTTGTGGTAGTGTTTGGTTAGTGTCTGCAGTAGTGTTGTGGTAGTGTTGGGTTAGTGTCTGCAGTAGTGTTGTGGTAGTGTTTGGTTAGTGTCTGCAGTAGTGTTGTGGTAGTGTTGGGTTAGTGTCAGCGGTAGTGTTGGTTAGTGTTGGGCTAACCGGGCCACAGCTGTGACTGCCCTAGCGCCCTGTCAGATGGACCAATAGCAGGTGCATCCGATGAGAAGCTGCCTCCCCCTCGCCCTCTCTGCCTCCCACTAATTGGCTGAAATCCCACGGGATCTTCAGCTAAGCTTTGGTTGACGTGCAGGTTTAGAATGTAGATAGCATAACAACAGTGTCCAGTGAGACCCTAGCATGCTTAGCTATATGGTGTGGAAGTGAGTACAGACTAAGTGGTGTTGCTGTGTTAGTGTGTGGAAACATATGTTTGGGATTAGTCCAAAAAGTGTTGAGTCTCTTGTTCCAATTCATTTGAGGATGTAGTACGATAGTCCTTGTGTATTGGTTGTTGTCCAATGGCTGCACCCAAGTACTATCCAATAGTCAAATAAATGCCATTCACACAAGTCACAACTGGAAATATGATACTAATATGAGACATGATGCATTTTAAAATGTAGGCTTACTCAACCACCTGAAAGGGAATTCATAGATTTAGCCCGTGGTAACTTGTAGAATAGACACTGGCTGGAATGCTATTTTAACCAATCAGCATTCAGGATTTAGACCCACCCATTGTATAATCTTCCTTATAAACTGGGTTGTTCGAGTCCTGAATGCTGATTGGCTGACAGCCATGGTAAATCAGATCCTATACCATGGGTATTACTGCTTTAATTACGTTGGTAACCTGTTTAATAGTGTATCCTAAAGGGGATCTAACTTCTCAATGGCCAAAAGTGCCATTCATAAGTAAGTGCAATATCATATCATACTTAAGCAATAAGGCACCTCGGGGGTTTGTGGTATATGGCCAATATACCATGGCTAATGGCTGTATCCAGGCACTCTGTGTTGTGTTGTGCGAAGAACAGCCCTTATCCGTGGTATACTGGCCGTATACCACACCCCCTCGTGCCTTATTGCTTAAGTATGATATGATATTGCACTTACTTATGAATGGCACTTTTGGCCATTGAGAAGTTAGATCCCCTTTAGGATACACTATTAGCTATTGGTATGACTCCTCATGGTTCAATCTAGATCCTCTGAGACTAAATGACTGTGTTACGGAGTTCACTTCCCCTGTTTAAGTTTACATCACTGGAGGGATAGGAAATCTCAAGTATCTCTGGTTCGTGTGACATTCACAGTGTACAGTGTGGGCTTTTCTGTAAACAGCTGTCATAAATCTACTCTGACAGTTCACCCATGGGAGGATGTCTGTCTGTCCGGTGTTTAGTTCCCTAGAGGTGCTATTTCATGTGAATGTGATGGTTAATCTCATGTAACTATTCCTCATTTGCCTCTAGGCTATTTGAGTCCATGGGAACTGGATTACAGTCAGACGTTTTTCCATGCTAAAACAGCCCAAGTTCATTTGACACAGTCTTTGCCTGCTGAACCCCAAAACTCTCTCCATAAAGGCTTATTTTTGCTTTTATTTTACATCTACTACCTAGCTTGGTCAATCAGGCTTACTGCTGCGCTTGAAAGATAATGTGAGCTGTCACGAGATCTGCTATCGCCCGTCATAGAAACATAGAAGGGTTCATCATTGACCGCATACTGTAGATCTGTGAACGTTTTGACCTGTCCTAGGTGAGGTTGAACCATTGACTCCTACTGGCTACTGGGGTTGGTCCATGTGGCCTGAGGTTTGTCATTTCACTCTGCAACAGACCTTTGCTGACATTTCGCTGACCTTTCGTTAGGTCACGAGTTGGTACCCACTGGGCACATACTTCAGTTCAACGTCTAGTTTTGATTTACATTTGGTTGAGTTGTCAGCTAACGTGAATTCAACGTGAAATCAACAAAACATTTCACCATGTCATTGGATTTGAGTTAAAAGTTGGGTTAAAAAAAGACTAATTTCCCTGACGTTGATTACTTTTTTCAAATCCAATCAGTTTTCCACTTTGATTCAACATCATCACATATACTTTTTGTTGTTGAAACGATGTGGAAACAACGTTGATTCAACCAGTTTTTGCCCAGTGGCTATGTTGTTTTCTCCACTGCACATGTATGGCTATGACCTGAGGCACTCATCACGGCTAAGTCACTTGGTGAAGCACAGCACACCAATCGTGGCATGATGCTTTCTAATCTACTACTGCACTGTGCCCTTGTACCCTTCAGTAACATCATGTCAATGATAAAGTACTCTGTGTATGCTTACTCTATGCCCTTAACAACTGACTCGGAATCAGTTTGGCTGTTTAGCTGAGGGTTAAGTTTGGGGGTATGGTAAAGGAAGATGGTACAGGCTTAGAAAAAAAGGAGCTGTCTAGAACCTAAAATGATTCTTCGGCTGTCCCCATAGTAGAACCCTTTTTGATTCCAGGTAGAACTAGGGTTGCAAAGCTACCAGTAGTTTACCAAAGATACAGGAATCTTCAGTAATTTTTGGTAATTAACAGAAAATATATGGCAGTCTATCGTAACTTTGGTAATTTATACTTGAATAACTTTTACAAAATGTATTCATACAGTATATAGAATATATATATATTGGCCACAGGTTTCTAGTGTATAGACCATCTGGTTCAAGACAAAATAGCCTAAATAATGAAACTCTGCAACTTGTACAACTATTTACTTTTTTCACAACTGCCACCAGTTTGACGCTGAAACATTTTCAACAAATTTATAGTAAAATAAATAAATGTGTAAAAAAATATATAAAATATATTTCATGCTGAAACCCTTATATTAAACACCAATGATATTCACTAAGTTGAGGGTTTATATTTTGGATAATGTTTTGCAGCTTTTATATTCAATGTTTTATTTGAAAATCATCTTATTAATTATTTAATATACTGTATGTTACATGTGGTAAGGTCACACAGAGGGCCAGAGATAATTACAGACACCTGTGAAAGTCTGAAGTACCCAAAAGGGACACTAGATGTCTTGTGATAGATTAAATAAAATCCTTGAAAGATACCAACATTCTGGTAATTTACTTTTAAAGTTTCCAGTAATATACTCTCCCTTTGCAATGCTAGGTAGAACCCTTTTGATTCCAGGTAAAAACCCTTTTGGGTTCCATATTGAACCCTTTTCACAGAGGGTTTTACATGGAACCCAAAAGGGTTCTCTTATGGGGACAGCCAAATAACCCTTTTGGGGACAGCCAAAGAACCCTTTTGGAACCCTTTTTTCTAAGAGTTTATAGCTGATCCTAAACCAGTGGTTAAGTGCGTAGAGTTAACAGGAGCTGAAAAAAAGGTCTGGTCCAGAAACAACTCAAAGTCCCGAAGCCCAAGGCACTTCATGTAGACTAGTCCGAAAGAAGCCCTAGGCACTTCATGTAGACTAGTCTGAAAGAAGCCCTAGGCTTTTAATGTAGACTAGATCTGAAAGAAGCCCTGGGAACTTCATGTAGACTAGATCTGAAAGAAGCCCAAGGCACTTCATGTAGACTAGTCTGAAAGAAGCCCTAGGCACTTCATGTAGACTAGATCTGAAAGAAGCCCTAGGCACTTCATGTAGACTAGATCTGAAAGAAGCCCTGGGGACTTCATGTAGACTAGATCTATAAGAATTGGACAAATCAGAATGCAAGGTGCCATTTTTATTATACTGCTTACAGATATCCAATGTTTTCAGATCTACACAGTGCCCTGGGACCTAAGTAAGGGCTAGTGCTTTGTTTCTGTACTGGGCCAATGGGACTCCTGTACTGTAAGCGCTGGCTTCGTGTGTGTAACCTCACTTCCTGTCCTGTCTCCTCCCCTGCAGCAGAGAGTGGTGTGACTCTACTGCAGCTGATCGGAGACCTGCCTCCTGATGAATCCCGGGCCGGTCCGGGGGGGAAACCCACCTACTACTTTGGAGGGCTGGACGGGCTGACTGCTGCGGGACAGCCGGCCCTGGCCTACCTCCCCAACCCCTTCTACAGAGACTTCTCCCTGGTCTTCCAAATCATCCCCTCCAGCCCCGGGGTCCTCTTCTCCATCACAGACGCCTCCCAGAAGTTCATGTACGTGGGGGTGAAGCTGAGCGCCCCGGACACTGACGGCAGGAATCAGAAGGTTCTGTTCTACTACACAGAGCCCGACTCTGAGGCCTCGTACCTGGCCGCTAGTTTCACCGTGCCCTCCCTGGACCTAGTCTCCTGGACCAAGTTCTCTCTGTCCGTGTTCAATGACCAGGTGACCTTCTTTATGGGGTGCGACGCCTCTGGGAAGACGGTGAAGTTGGAGCGCTCGCCGGATGACATGGAGTTGGACAGGGGGGCGGGCATCTTCGTGGGTCAGGCGGGAGGCGCGGACCCTGACAGGTTCGAGGTACAGCATGGATCGCCAACCACACCTATAATGCTGACCTGACCACACATATTTACCTTTAACTTTATTGTTCCCGCATGTAAAACATCTTTATTGTTCTCTCATGTAAAACATCTTTATTGTTTCCTCGTGTAAAACATCTTTATTGTTACCTCATGTAAAACATCTTTAATGTTACCTCATGTAAAACATCTTTATTGTTCCCTCTTGTAAAATATCTTTATTGTTCCTTCATGTAAAACATCTTTACTGTTCCCTCATGCAAAATATCTTTATTGTTCCCTTGTAAAATATCGTTATTGTTCCCTCATGTAAAACATCTTTATTCTTCCATCATGTAAAATATCTTTATTGTTCCCTCATGTAAAACATCGGTATAACTCTTCCCCTAAAGTCTCTCTGTTGTTCTGCACCCCCACCCTCAACCCTCGCTCTGGTGTCAAACCCCATGTGACCATCACATGTGGTTAGACGGGTTAGTGACTATGCTGATGGGTCAAAGTTGAAAGGCCAGATGACAGGACAGGTCAGCTAATAGATTTACTAGAGGGAGGAGGGGTTAGTGGTGCTGTGTTAGTGAGATGTGACTGGCTGTCTGGCTTTCCTGTTGCCAGTGACACATACCTGACTGAGATTCCTGAGGGAACGATTAGTGAGGGATTTCCCCCCGAACGACGTGTGGGTTAAGGTTTCACCTCACTCACACCTGCTGTTTTTAACACACAGTGTGTTGAAACGTGCATTCTCCTAGTCTAACTCTATCAGGCCCCTGGGGGAGATTTAGAACCCTGTCTGTTGTTTCAGCAAGACTGTGTCTGTTCTGAGTTAGTAAGGCCACGGTCAGGGTCAGTCAGACACATCCTCTTTACATTTTATTGTATATTAATGGCTCTGATCCTGACTAGCCTCATTAAATTCATAATGCCCCAATGGCTATACAGTATGTCCTTTCTCACAGCCATCAGTGTGTTTGTCTGTGTCTCTGTGTGTGTCTGTGTGTCTGTGTGTGTTGTGCAGGGGGCGATCGCTGAGCTGAAAGTGGTGGGTAACCCTCGAGCAGCTGAGCTACTCTGTGAAGACGATGATGACTCCGACGCTGTGAGTGATTAGACTGTAGAACCACACACCGTTTAGTAGGAATATGATATGATTCATGTCAACTAACGTTTGCTCAAATGCCTTGACTTTACTCTGTCTCTGTCTGTCTTGCTGTCTCTCTCTCTCTCTCTCTCTCTCTCTTTCTCTGTCTCTCTCTCAGGCCTCTGGTGACTTTGGCAGTGGGGATGGGGACAGAAGAGAGACAGGCCAAACTGTAAAGGTATCTTCTTTATCCAATGTTGTCCTGTTAATCTATTCTGTGATGTGGAAATAGAAGATAGGATTCACTGTGAAAGTATTGGATCAGGATCTGTCTGTCCTGTCTAACCTTCCTCTCCTCCCTCTCTTCCCTCCTGTCAGACCACCCCTCCATCTCTCCGACCGGTGCCAGAGCCCCCTCTGACATCATCAGTGAGCGACAGGCTCTCAGAGACAGGTTAGTGGGCTGAGTCGAAACAATGATGACATCATCTGTAAAGTTATCCTCCAAAATATTACTTAGGTTTATTGAAAATGCGCAAATAATAATCAACCAACCTAACTATATTTAGAGTAACTGCAGTGCTAACAAAAGCAGTTGATGTAAAAACTGTGAAACTATCTGTCATGGGAATATGTACCTAGTGTAATACCACACTACTTGAGAACCTTGTTGCTCATTACATACAGTATGCTGGGATATACAGCACACTAGCACCTTCTAGTGGAGAAAGTAGACATGACCTTTTTGGAAAGGAAAAGGAAAGGGGGATACCTAGTCAGTTGTACAACTGAATGTATTCAACTGAAATGTGTCTTCCGCATTTAACCCAACCCCTCTGAATCAGAGAGGTGTGTGGGGGGGGCTGCCTTAGTCGGCATCCACGTCATCGGTGCCTGGGGAGCAGTGGGTTATCTACCTTGCTCAGGAGCAGAACGACAGATTTTTACCTTGTCAGCTCGGGGATTCGATCCAGCAAACCTTCGGTTACTGGCCCAACACTCCTACCCGACCAGGGAATTGTTGACCATTGTTAGTGCTTTCTAGTGTACTAGGCATGCAGGTAAAAGTGTGTTGTGTTGATTGACTGTAGGTGACCGGAATTATCAGACCTCAATAGAGTCCAGACCAGGGTCAGGAGGTCAACCAGGTAGGTCACTGGAAACTTTGTCTGTCCGTCCATCTGTCTGTCTGGGTGTGGTACTGTTATGATGATGGTGATGATGATAGTGATGATCATGATTGTGATTCATCATCATAATGCTTCTGTGGATGGTGATAGTGATGATGACCACGATGTTACTTCTGACGTCTATTCTAACACCCACCTCTCCCTCTCTCTGTGTACCTCTCCCTCTCTCTGTGTCTCTCTCCCTCTCTCTGTGTATCTCTCCCTCTCTCTGTCTCTCTCCCTCTCTCTGTGTCTCTCTCCCTCTCTCTGTGTCTCTCTCCCTTGCTCTGTCTCTCTCCCTCTCTCTGTGTATCTCTCACTCTCTCTGTACCTCTCCCTCTCTCTGTGTCTCTCTCCCTCTCTCTGTGTCTCTCTCCCTCTCTCTGTCTCTCTCCCTCTCTCTGTGTCTCTCTCCCTCTCTCTGTGTCTCACTCTCCCTCTCTCTGTGTCTCTCTCCCTCTCGCTGTGTCTCTGTGTGTCGTCAGGCTCTACTGGTTCTAAAGGGGAGAAGGGGGACAGAGGGGAGAAGGGCAGTCCAGGGGACAGAGGTCCCGCCGGGCCAAAGGGGGACTCGGGGTCTCTCTCCAGCTCTGCCTCTTCCTCTGGCTCTTCATCAGGCGGAGGAGAACGTGGAGAAAAGGTACTGTATGCTGCCTGGCACACTACTGTGTGTTATACACCCCCTATAACTGATGACCCCCATAGCTGATTACATCTGATTCAGACAGACCACAGGTCTGTTACTATTACATGAGACACATGTAATAGTAACAACATTACATACAACTTGTCTTTGTCTCCTTTTTCTTTCAGGGAGACAAAGGCTTGAAGGTACGTTTTGACTTTGTCCTTCCCAGCTTCTTTTTATTTTACATCATTTTAGCTAGTCATTGAAGTGATCAGATTAAATAGGTAGTTGATTGTTTTCTTCCCACAGGGCAGTTCTGGGTTCGGTTACCCAGGCTCCAAGGGGGACCGTGGCGTACCTGGTCCCCCTGGCCCTCCTGGCCCTGGGGGGCCAGCTGCCCAGGTTGTGAGGCTAGGGGACGGCTCTGTGGTGCAGCCAGTAGCCGGGCCAATGGGACCAATGGGGCCCCCAGGGGTCAAAGGACCAGCAGGACCCCAGGGACCAGAGGGAGAGGCGGTGAGTTGTACCATACCTTCTGACATACAGTGCATTCGTAAAGTATTCAGACCCCTTGACTTTTTCCACACTTTGTTACGTTACAGCCTTATTCTAAAATGGATTAAATCGTTTTCCCCCCTCATCCATCTACAAACAATACCCCATAATGACAAAGCAAAAACAAGTTTTTCAGAATGTTTGCAAATGTATTAAAAATAAACAACTGATTATCACATTTACATAAGTATTCAGACCCTTTACTCAGTACTTTGTTGAAGCACCTTTGGCAGCAATTACAGCCTCGAGTCTTCTTGGGTATGACGCTACAATCTTGGCACACCTGTATTTGGGGAGTTTCTCCCATTTTTCTCTGCAGATCCTTGTAAGCTCTGTCAGGTTGGATGGGGAGCGTTGCTGCACAGCTATTTTCAGGTCTTTCCAGAGATGTTCAATTGGGTTCAAGTCCGGGCTCTGGCTGGGCCACTCAAAGACATTCAGAGACTTGTCCCGAAGCCACTCCTGCGTTGTCTTGGCTGTGTGCTTAGGGTCGTTGTCCTGTTGGAAGGTGAACCTTTGCCCCAGTCTGAGGTCCTGAGCGCTCTGGAGCAGGTTTTCATCAAGTATCTCTCTGTACTTCGCTCGTTCATCTTTGCCTTGATCCTGACTAGTCTCCAGTGCCTGCCGCTGAAAAACATCCCCACAGCATGATGCTGCCACCACCATGCTTCACCGTAGGGATGGTGCCAGGTTTCTTCCAGACGTGACGCTTGGCATTCAGGCCAAAGAGTTCAATCTTGGTTTCATCAGACCAGAGAATCTTGTTTCTCATGGTCTGAGAATCTTTAGGTGCCTTTTGGCAAACTCCAAACGGGCTGTCACGTGCCTTTTACTGAGGAGTGGCTTCTGTCTGGCCACTTCCATAAAGGCCTTATTGTTGGAGTGCTGCAGAGATTGTTGTCCTTCTGGAAGGTTCTCCCATCTCCACAGAGGAACACTAGAGCTCTGTCTGAGTGACCATCGGGTTTTTGGTCACCTCCCAGACCAAGGCCCTTCTCCCCCGATTGCTCAGTTTGGCCGGGTGGCCAGCTCTAGGAAGAGTCTTGGTGGTTCCAAACTTCTTCCAATTAAGAATGATGGAGGCCACTGTGTTCTTGGAGACCTTCAATGCTGCAGAAATGTTTTGGTACCCTTCCCCAGATCTGTGCCTCGACACAATCCTGTCTCGGAGCTCCACAGACAATTCCTTCGACCTCATGGCTTGGTTTTGGCTCTGACATGCACTGTCAACTGTAGTACCTTTTCATAGACAGGTGTGTGCCTTTCCAAATCATGTCCAATCAATTGAATTTACCACAGGTGGACTCCAATCAAGTTGTAGAAACATCTCAAGGATGATCAATGGAAACAGGATGCACCTGAGCTCAATTTCGAGTCTCATAGCAGGGTTTGAATACTTATGTAAATAACAGTGTTTTGCAAACATTTCTAAAAACCTGTTTTCGCTTTGTCATTATGAGGTATTGTGTGTAGCTTGCTGATTTATTTTTTATTTATTTAATACATTTTAGAAGAAGGCTGTAACTGTGGAAATGTGGAAAAAGTCAAGGGGTCTGAATACCTTCCGTAGGCACTGTATTCTGTGTAGAGCATTCTCACTTTATTTGGTCTCAGTACTTGTACATTTTCTTTGAATTGACTGTAACAAACCATATCTATTTCATTCCCCAGGGGGATCCAGGAGAGGATGGCAAATTAGTGAGTGTCACTTTCTGATGTTGTATCCCATTGATCTCATGTCATGGTTTTTTATTCGTTGTTAATTGTGTGAGGAGAAATACAGTGGTAGTCAGATGTCATTATTGATAAGCGGTGGTGGTCAGTAGCAGTGGTCAGACCGTGTCAGCCTCACTAAGCTGTGTCTTCTCTCTCTGTCCCACCACAACTCAGGGACCTGCCGGACCCATAGGGTTACCAGGAACACAAGGAGACTCAGGGGTCAAAGGACAAAAGGTAAAGGCCGGAACCAATTTATTTAAGAGCATGAGTATTTGAATATTATCGGAGGTGCCCAAAGGTTTAATACTGAGTGTTTGCCCTGTGACCTCTCCAGGGGGATCGTGGTGATGGTCACCCAGGACCCAGGGGTCCTCCAGGGCCACCTGGACCCCCAGGCCCAGGGACAGGTGAACGCGCTGTGAGTCAACCACTACAGCATCAGGCCATTCAGCCCATTAATTCATGTGGATCAGACATGAATATACCAATATACCACTTTTAATGTTTCTTCATTTGTCCCTAGACATTTGTGGATATGGAAGGCTCAGGAGGATTCCCAGATTTGGAGAAAATACAGGTATGTTTTAGCCGATGCAGAGATTTTGAGTTTGTCCCAGAAAAACGACTTTTCACAAACTGTATATTGTGAAACCCAAGACTCGTGTTGACTGTTTCTTTAGACTCTTCGTGGTCTACCAGGCCCCCCCGGCCCCCCAGGTCCCCCTGGCCCCTCAACCGGTGGTATCAGCTCCCATGGGTCAGGCTCTTTCGGGCCCCCTGGACCTCCCGGACAGGACGGGGCCCGTGGCCTACCAGTGAGGACTCTCTCTCTGCTATATCTGACATGACCATATGTTTTGTGCCTAGTTAACTGTAGCCAGCACAACTACAGCATTGAAATTAATGTCTTGATTTGTTGACCATTATGTATTGATATCATGCTGTGTTTTTCAGGGGCCCGCTGGTCCACCTGGCAGACCTGGAACCCCAGGACCCAGTAGCGGAGAGAAGGTATGAGACAGGGAGGAGACTTATTTTACTTCAGCTGAACTGATCATACTAAACTCAGCAAAAAAAAGAAACGTCCTGTCACTGTCAACTGCGTTTATTTTCAGCAAACTTAACATGTGTAAATATTTGTATGAACATAACAAGATTCAACAACTGAGACATAAACTGAACAACTTCCACAGACATGTGACTAACAGAAATGGAATAATGTGTCCCTGAACAAAGGGGGGGGGTCAAAATCAAAAGTAACAGTCAGTATCTGGTGTGGCCACCAGCTGCATTAAGTACTGCAGTGCATCTCCTCCTCATGGACTGCACCAGATTTGCCAGTTCTTGCTGTGATATGTTACCCCACTCTTCCACCAAGGCACCTGCAAGTTCCCGGACATTTCTGGGGGGAATGGCCCTAGCCCCCACCCTCCGATCCAACAGGTCCCAGACGTGCTCAATGGGATTGAGATCTGGGCTCTTCGCTGGCCATGGCAGAACACTGACATTCCTGTCTTGCAGGAAATCACACACAGAACGAGCAGTATGGCTGGTGGCATTGTCATGCTGGAGGGTCATGTCAGGATGAGCCTGCAATGACAACAAGCTCAGTCCAATGATGCTGTGACACACCACCCCAAACCATGACGGACTCTCCACCTCCAAATCGATCCCACTCCAGTGTACAGGCCTCGGTGTAAAGCTCATTCCTTCGACGATAAACGCGAGTCCGACCATCACCCCTGGTGAGACAAAACCTCGACTCGTCAGTGAAGAGCACTTTTTGCCAGTCCTGTTGGTCCAGCGATGGTGGGTTTGTGCCCATAGGCGACGTTGTTGCCGGTGATGTCTGGTGAGGACCTGCCTTACAACAGGCCTACAATCCAGCCTCTCTCAGCCTATTGCGGACAGTCTGAGCACTGATGGAGGGATTGTGCATTCCTGATGTAACTCGGGCAGTTGTTGTTGCCATCCTGTACCTGTCCCGCAGGTGTGATGTTCGGATGTACCGATCCTGTGCAGGTGTTGTTATACGTGGTCTGCCACTGCGAGGACGATCAGCTGTCCGTCCTGTCTCCCTGTAGCGCTGTCTTAGGCGTCTCACAGTACGGACATTGCAAGTTATTGTCCTGGCCACATCACGTCCTCATGCCTCCTTGCAGCATGCCTAAGGCATGTTCACGCAGATGAGCAGGGATCTCGGGCATCTTTCTTTTGGTGTTTTTCAAAGTCAGTAGAAAGGTCTCTTTTAGTGTCCTAAGTTTTCATAACTGACCTTAATTGCCTACCGTCTGAATGCTGTTAGTGTCTTGACGACCGTTCCACAGGTGCATGTTCATTAATTGTTTATGGTTCATTGAACAAGCATGGGAAAACAGTGTTTAAACCCTTTACAATGAAGATCTGTGAAGTTATTTGGATTTTTACGAATTATCTTTGAAAGACAGGATCCTGAAAAAGGGATGTTTCTTTTGATGCTGAGTTTATATATCACTCTATACAGCACACACAGAACTGGACCTTTGTATAGGGATCATTTTGAGATGATTGTCTCTTTCTCTCTCTATATATATATATCACTCTCTATGTATCTCTCTCTCTCTCTATCTCTCTCTCTTTCCCTGTCTCTCTCTCCCTCTCATCCGCAGGGAGAAGCTGGTGATCTAGGTCTTCCAGGGCCCAGTGGAGAGAGGGTGAGCTCTGAAATACACCCATACTATCCCACCTCTAAATCTTACATCTAAATATATAGCTATTTTCACTTTGACCTTGTTTCTTTGGTGCTGTTGGGTGTGGGAC
>QNTS01008899.1:6198-18799 GCA_003317085.1 Hucho hucho | reverse complement strand
CACAAGACTCTCCCTTAAAGAACACAATGCTCCTGCTGGATTCACACAGCCACACACACACACACACACACAAGCAAACACGCACACACACACACGCACGCACGCACGCACACACACACACGCACACGCACATGCACACGCACACACACACACACACACACACACACACACACACACACACACACACACACACACACATTGGAGACAGTGTCGCTACATTCGCACCGGGAGGAGAGGAGAGGGAAAATGTATGTTTACCTAGCTATGTGATTGAAACTACAGTGCCGTGACGTCAGTAGCATTCCATTTACAGATAAACACACACACGCACGCATGCACACACACACACACAAACATACACACTCACACACGCACCCACACCCACACAAACATGCACGCACACACACACACACGAACACGTGCACACGCACACACACGCACACACACACACACACACGGCTACTACGACAGTCCTGAAATAGTTTGTGGCCTATAAAAGAACAGACTGTATATTTTCAAGCTGAGAAATGTTATTCAACAAAGCATAAACTGTACCTACCCCATCCTGTGCACAGCTGTTTCATTTACAATGAAGGAAGGATACAAACGTCAAATGTAACTGTAATCTTGAACAGAGGTCTTTGTATTTTTGTGAAGTCTTAGTAATTGCTATGTCATATAATACATGGTGTAATACTACCAGTGTTTAGGTGAATAGTTTAGTTTAGATTCTTTGGAATGGCACCGGAGAAGATGGCCGCCGTTTTACGATCCCGTAACCTATTGTGTGTGTTTTTTTTCGCGTTATTTGTAACTTATTTTGTTCATAATGTTTCTGCCACCGTGTCTTATGACCGAAAAGAGCTTCTAGATACCTGGATTACTCACGCAGTACTGGAGGAATTCTTCTTCAACAAGTCGGACGGGAAGGATTTACTTCGGACCCCTGACAAGGCCCTCATCCCCGTCATTCGCAGGAGAAAAAGACTGAGATATCGTGGACAACGGTCCGGGTGCTTTGTAATAATCCGTCGCCGAGAGGGTGATCTACCCTTACCATAGGTCCTATTAGCCAACGTACAATCAATCGATAATAAAATAGACGAACTAAGAGCACATATATCCTACCAAAGGGACATTAAAAACTGTAATATCTTGGCTGAACGACGACATGACTAACATGCAGCTGGCGGATTTTAAGCTTTTTCGGCAGGATAGAACAGCGGCCTCTGGTAAGACAAGGGGTGGCGGCCTATATATATTTGTAAACAACAGCTGGTGCACGAAATCTAAGGAAGTCTCGAGGTTTTGCTCGCCTGAGGTAGAGTATCTCATGATAAGCTGTAGACCACACAATTTTCCAAGAGAGTTTACATCTATATTTTTCGTAGCTGTCTATATACCATCGCAGACTGATGCTGGCACTAAGACCACACTCAATGAGCTGTATACGGCCATAAGCAAACAGGAAAACACTCATCCAGAGGTGGCGCTCCTACTTGCCGTGGACTTTAATGCAGGGAAATTCAAATCAGTTTTACCTCATTTCTATCAGCATGTTAAATGTGCAACCAGAGGGACCACTTTTACTCCACACACAGAGACGCGTACAAAGCTCTCCCTCGCCCTCTATTTGGCAAATCTGACCATAATTCTATCCTCCTGATTCCTGCTTACAAGTTAAAACCAAAGCAGGAAGCACCAGTGACTCTGTCAATAAGAGGTTAGATGAAGCAGATGCTAAGCTACAGGACTGTTTTGCTAGCACAGACTGGAATATGTTCCAGGATTCTTCCGATGGCATTGAGGAGTACACCACATCAGTCACTGGCTTCATCAATAAGTGCATCAATGGCGTTGTCCCCACAGTGACCGTGCGTACAAACCTCAACCAGAAGCCATGGATTACAGGCAACATCCGCACTGAGCTGAAGAATAGAGTTGCCGCTTTCAAGGAGTGGGACTCTAACCCAAAGCTTACAAGAAATCCCACTATGCCCTCCGATGAACCATCAAACAGGCAAAGCTTCAATACAGGACTAAGATTGAATCGTACTACACCAGCTCTGACGCTCGTCGGATGTGGCAGGGCTTGCAAACTATTACAGGCTACAAAGGGAAGCACAGCCACGAGCTGCCTAGTGACACTTCTATGCTCGCTTTGAGGTAAGTAACACTGAAACAGGCATGAGAGCACCAGCTGTTCTGGACGACATTGTGATCACGCTCTTCGTAGCCGATGTGAGTAAGACCTTTAAACAGGTCAACATTCACAAGACCTCAGGGCCAGACGGATTACCAGGACGTGCACTCCGAGCACGCGCTGGCCAGCTGGCAAGTGTCTTCACTGACATTTTCAAACTATCCCTGACCGAGTCTGTAATACCAACATGTTTCAAGCAGACCAGCATAGTCCCTGGACCTAAGAACACTAGTGTAACCTGCCTAAATGACTACCGACCTGTAGCACTCACGTCTGTAGTCATGAAGTGCTTTGAAAGGCTGGTCATGGCTCACATCAACACCATTATCCCAAAAATCCTAGACCCACTTCAATTTGCATACCGCCACAACAGATCCACAGATGATGCAATCTCTATTGCACTCAACACTGCCCTTTCCCACCTGGACAAAAGGAACACCTATGTGAGAATGCTATTCATTGACTACAGCTCAGCGTTCAACACCATAGTGCCCTAAAAGCTCATCAATAAGCTAAGGACCCAGGGACTAAACACCTCCCTCTTCAACTGGATCTTGGACTTCCTGACAGGCCGCCCCCAGGTGGAAAGGGTAGGGAACAACACATCCGCCACGTTGATCCTCAACTTGGGGGCCCCTCAGGGGTGGGTGCTCAGTCCCCTCCTGTACTCCCTGTTCACTCATGGCTGCATGGGCAGGCACGACTCCAACACCATTATTAAGTTTGCCGGTGACACAACAGTGGTATGCCTGATCACCGACAATGATGAGACAGCCTATAAGGAGGAGGTCAGAGACCTGGCCGTGTGGTGCCAGGACAAACACATCTCCCTCAACGTGATCAAGACAAAGGAGATGATTGTGGACTACAGGAAAAGGAGGACCGACCACGCCCCCATTCTCATCGACGGAGCTGTAGTGGAGCAGGTTGAGAGCTTCAAGTTCCTTGGTGTCCACATCACCAACAAACTATCATTGTCCAAGCACACTAAGACAGTCTTGAAGAGGGTACGATAAAGCCTATTCCCACTCAGGAGATTGAAAAGATTTGACAAAATGTTCTACAGCTGCACCATCGAGAGCATCCTGACGGGTTGCATCACTGCCTAGTATGGCAACTGCTCGGCCTCCGACCGCAAGGCACTACGGAGGGTAGTGCGTACGGCTCAGTACATCACTGGGGCCAAGCTTCCTGCAATCCAGGACCTCAATACCAGGCGGTGTCAGAGGAAGGCCCTAAAAATTGTCAAAGACTCCTGCCACCCTAATTATAGACAGTTCTCTCCGCTACCGCACAGCAAGCGGTACCGGAGCGCCAAGTCGAGGTCCAAAAAGCTTCTTTAACAGCTTCTACCCCCAAGCCATAAGACTCCTGAATAGCTAATCAAAGGGCTACCCAGACCGCTCTTTTACGCTGCTGCTACTCTCTGTTTATAATCTAAGCATAGTCACTTTAACTCTACCTACATGTACTGTACATATTACCTCAATTACCTTGACTAACCGGTGCCCCCGCACATTGACTCAGTACCGGTACCCCCTGTATACAGCCTCGCTTGTTATTTTACTGCTGCTGTTGCTGTTTAATTATTTGTTACCTTTATTTTCTATTTTCAAACATATCTATTTTTTACTTAACATTTCACTGTAAGGTCTACACCTATTGTATTCGGCGCATTTGACAAATAACATTTTGATTTGATTTGAAGCACATGGTGTTATACCACCTTTGTTTAGGTGAAGCACATGGTGTAATACCACCTTTGTTTAGGTGAAGCACATGGTGTACAGCCCACAGGCATCTGTACAGTGAATTTTTCATATTCTTCTTCTTCTTCTTCTTGTTCTTCTTGTTCTTCTTCTCCTTCTTCTTCTTCTTCTTCGTCTTCTTCTTCTTCTTCTCATCATTTTCTTTCTATGTACAACAAAATGGTTGATTTCTTTATCAAAGCCCTAATTTTATAAACAGTGCATACCGATAACACAAATCTACAATGTTACTATATTTATATACACACTCTATCGTCCTTCTCTGTTATTGTGATTAACAAAATTATTCTTTCTTTATCAACGTCCGTTTTATGCAGATGAAAACCACCAACAGATGATCTTATAAAGACATTTTAGGACAACAAACTCTAACTGCTATTTATCTACTGAGCATACAAAACATCTCTCTCTCGCTCTCGTGCTCTCTTTGTGTGTCTCTCTGTCCCCCTCTCCCTACCTCTCTCTCTCTATCTCTCTCTCTCTCTCTTTCTCTCTCTTTTTCTCTCTTTCTCTCTCTCTCGCTTTCTCTCTATTTCTTTCTCATGCTGCAGCTAAAGAAACAGTCATGTAGAGTCAGAGATCTTTGTCTCTTAGTTTTCACCTCCTGCACCACAGTATAGTGAAAGAGCAAGACCATCTTGCTACCATACAACAGGAACTATAGGGATTACTGGGCTTGAGCTGGGATCATAGAGTTGGACAGAGGGAACACTTTCCACAAAGCCTGTTTCAGTATGGCAGTGGTGAAAAAAGTAAAGAAACAATAACAGAAAATTATTCAAAAGTGAAAGTCACCTAGTAAAATCCTACTTGAGTAAAAGTCTAAAAGTATTTGGTTTAAAATGTACTTAAGTATCAAAAGTAAATGTAATTGCTCAATTATACTTAAAGTAGATTATAAAAATTCAAGTAGATTATAAATAATTTCAAATTCCTTATATTAAGCAAACCACGAGGCACCATTTTCTAGTTTTTTAAATTGACGATTAGCCAGGGGCACGCTCCAATACTCAGACATCATTTACAAACAAAGCCTGTGTTTAGTCCACTAGATCAGAGGCAGTAGAGATGACCAGAGATGTTCTCTTGATAAGTGTGTGAATTAGGCCATTTTCCTGTCCTGCTAAGCATTTTTTATAAAAGAAAAATGTATTTAACCTTTATTTCACTAGGCAAGTCAGTTAAGAACAAATTTCTATTTACAAGGATGTTCTACGAAATAGTCAACTGAATGGGACTTCCTATGTGTTCAGGAAGGATAACAGAATTCCATCCAGGTCAGCAGGAGAGATCAGCCAATGAAAGCAGGTTTCAGTAGATCACCAGCCTTCACTTTAGTAGGCGGCGGTATGGCCTTTTCTTTTCCTTTTTTGTATGGGGTTGATCAGCTTTAATATTGCAGATAGACTGTGGCTTCTATCAATGTAATTGTCTGCATCATTTCCAATCCCCGATATATATATATATATACTTACAGTTGAAGATGGAAGTTTACATACATGTTAGCCAAATACATTTAAACTCAGTTTTTCACAATTCCTGGCATTTAATCCTAGTAAAAATGTCCTGTCTTAGGAGAATTAGGATCACCACTTTATTTTAAGAATGTGAAATGTCAGAATAATAGTAGAGTGAATGATTTATTTCAGCTTTTAATTCTTTCAACACATTCCCAGTGGGTCAGAAGTTTACATACATTCAATTAGTATTTGGTAGCATTGCCTTTAAAATTGTTTAACTTGGGTCAAACATTTCGGGTAGACTTCCACAAGCTTCCCACAATAAGTGGGGTGAATTATGTCCCATTCCTCCTGACAGAGCTGGTGTAACTGAGTCAGGTTTGTAGGCCTCCTTGCTCGCACACGCTTTTTGCAGTTCTGCCCACAAATTTCTAAAGGATTGAGGTCAGGGCTTTGTGATGGCCACTCCAATACCTTGACCCTGTTGTCCTCAAGCCATTTTGCCACAACTTTGGAAGTATGCTTGGGGTCATTGTCCATTTGGAAGGCCCATTTGCGACCAAACTTTAACTTCCTGACTCATGTCTTGAGATGTTGCTTCAATAGAACCACATAATTTCAGGTTGTCGATATAGGACTCGTTTTACTGTGGATATAGATTTTGTACCTGTTTCCTCCAACATCTTCACAAGGTCCTTTTCTGTTGTTCTGGGATTGATTTGCACTTCTCGCACCAAAGTACGTTCATCTCTAGGAGACGAGACAGAACGCGTCTCCTTCCTGAGCGGTATGATGGCTGCGTGGTCCAATGGTGTAGATACTTGCCTACTATTGTTTGTACAGATGAACGTGGTACCTTAAGGCATTTGGAAATTGCTCCCAAGGATGAACCAGACTTGTGGAGGTCTACAATTTTTTTTCTGAGGTCTTGGCTGATTTCTTTTGATTTTCCCATGATGTCAAGCAAAGAGGCACAGTTTGAAGGTAGGCCTTGAAATACATCCACAGGTACACCTCCAATGGACTCAAATGATGTCAATTAGTCTATCAGAAACTTCTAAAGCCATGACATAATTTTCTGGAATTTTCCAAGCTGTTTAAAGGCACAGTCAACTTAGTGTATGTAAACTTCTGACCAACTGGCATTGCGATACAGTGAATTATACATTATAATTATAATAGTCTGTAAACAATTGTTGGAAAAATTACTTTTGCCATGCACAAAGTAGATGTCCTAACCGACTTCCTAAAACTATAGTTTGTCAACAAGAAATTTGTGGAGTGGTTGAAAAACGAGTTTTAATGACTCCAACCTAAGTCTATGTAAACTTCCGACTTCAACTTTATGTATATACACACTACCGTTCAAAAGTTTGGGGTCACTTCGAAATGTAATTGTTTTTTAATGAAAAGCACAGTTTTTTGTCCATTAAAATAACATAAAATTTATCAGAAATACAGTGTAGACATTGTTAATGTTGTAAATGACTATTGTAGCTGGAAACGGCAGATTTTTTATGGAATATCTACATAGGCGTACAGAGGCCCATTATGAGCAACCATCACTCCTGTGTTCCAATGGCATGTTGTGTTAGCTAATCCAAGTTTATCATTTTAAAAGGCTAATTGGTCATTAGAAAACCCTTTTGCAATTATGTTAGCACATATGAAAACTATTGTCCTGACTAAAGAAGCAATAAAACTGGCCTTCTTTAGACTAGTTGAGTATCTGGAGTATCAGCATTTGTGGGTTCGATTACAGGCTCGTCAGTCTATTCTTGTTCTGAGAAATGAAGGCTATTCCATGTGAGAAATTGCCAAGAAACTGAAGATCTCATACAACGCTGTGTACTACTCCCTTCACAGAACAGCGCAATTTGGCTCTAACCAGAATAGAAAGAGGAGTGGGAGGCACCGGTGCACAACTGAGCAAGAGGACAAGTACATTAGAGTGTCTAGTTTGAGAAACAGATGCCTTTCAAGTCCTCAACTGGCAGCTTCATTAAATAGTACCCGCAAAACACCAGTCTCAACGTCAACAGTGAAGAGTCGACTCCGGGATGCTGGCCTTCGAGAATGTATTTAATCCATTTTAGATAAGGCTGTAACGTAACAAAATTTGGAATATTTATTTTTACTCATTTCTACATTGTATAATAATAGTGAAGACATCCAAACTATGAAATAACACATATGGAAAAGAGTCAAACAAATCAAAATGTATTTTAGATTTTAAATTCTTCAAAGTAGCGACCCTTCGCCTTGATGAGTTTTACACACTCTTGGCAATCTCTCAATCAGCTTCATGAGGAATGCTTTTCCAACAGTCTTGAAGGAGTTTCCACATATGCTGAGAACTTGTTGGCTGCTTTTCCTTCACTTCGCAGTCCAAATCATCCGAAACCATCTCATTTTGAGTTGAGGTCGGGTGATTGTGGAGGCCAGGTCATCTGATGCAGCACTCCATCACTCTCCTTCTTGGTCAAATAGCCCTTACATAGCCTGGAGGTGTGTTTTGGGTCATTGTCCTGTTGAAAAACAAATGATAGTCCCACTAAGCAAAAACCTCATGGGATGGTGTAGCGCTGCAGAATGCTGTGGTAGCCATGCTGGTTAAGTGTGCCTTGAATTTTAAATAAATCACAGACAGTGTTACCAGCAAAGCACCCCCACACCATCACAACTCCTCCTCCATGCTTCACTGTGGGAACCACACATACGGAGATCATTCATTCACCTACTCTGCGTCACAAAAACACTGTGGTTAGAACCAAAAATCTCAAATTTGGACTCAGACCAAAGGACAGATTTCCACTGGTCTAATGTCAATTGCTCGTGTTTCTTGGCCCAAGCAAGTCTCTTCTTCTTATTGGTGTCCTTTAGTAGTGGTTTCTTTGCAGAAAAAGGCCTGTTACATGCAGTCTCCTCTGAACAGTTGATGTTGAGATGTGTCTGTTACTTGAACTCTGTGAAGCATTCATTTGGGCTGAAATCTGAGGTGCATTTAACTCTAATAAACGTATCCTCTGCAGCTGGGTCTTCCTTTCCTGTGGCCAGTTTCATCATAGCGCATGATGGTTTTTACGACTGTACTTGAAGAAACTTTCACATTTCTTGATATTTTCCGCATTGACTGACCTTCATGTCTTAAAATAATGATGGACTGTCGTTTCTCTTTGCTTATTTGAGCTGTTCTTTACCAAATAGGGCTATCTTCTGTATACCACCCCTACCTTGTCACAACACAACTGATTGGCTCAAACGTATAAAGAAGGAAAGAAATTCCACAAATTATATTTTTTGGACTACCTCATGAAGCTGGCTGAGAGAATGCCAAGCGTGTACAAAGCTGTCATCAAGGCAAAGGGTGGCTACTTTGAAGAATCTCAAATATAAAATATATTTTTATTTGTTTTACACTTTTTTGGTTACTGCATGATTCCATATGTGTTATTTCATAGTTTTGATGTCTTCACTATTATTATAGAATGTAGAAAATAGTACAAAATTAAGAAAAACCCTTGAATTATTAGGTGTGTCCAAACTTTTTACTGGTACTGTATACTGTATTTTTAAATATATTTTACTTCATTATTTTCCCCTAACCCTACCACCCCTCATCTAACTGAAGTAAACTAATGGACAACAACACTTCGGCTTCTACTTTCAGCCTATACATACTATATACATTTTATGGACACAGTATATTTTACATTAATTATCTTTTGTTTGTTTTTAGTCCCATCCTTCAGCTTCTGTTAACCCCTCTCATCTATCTCTGAACACCATCCAGTTTTGATTTCTTTTTGCCATTTGCCATATTTTATAACTGTGCTGTGATGTTTCACCAAAGTTCTGAACCTTTCTATTCTCATAGTTTCTACAGATTGTAAATTAAAGATACACTTTTTTTGCTAAGAGTATTATTATATTATTGATTGATTAAACTATGACTTTTCAAATCACCCAGCAGTGCCATTTGCATAGTTAGCTCCAGGTAAATGTTGCAATTCTTCAGCCATTCCTGAACCTGGGACCAAAAACAAAGCTACATATTGTAAGAATATTTAGAGGATAAATACACAACGCAGAGGACGAGAGGTCAATAGAGTACTAACGATCAATGGAAATAGTGTTTTTTTCTGTAATAGAGGATTAATGATCAATGGGTCAGAGACATAGCTCATAGCTACATGGCAAGTTCTCATTGGTCCAAATTGTTTATATGTTGAACCTGAAATAGGATACTTGTTATTTGGCCATTGGCCCAGTTTTATTGCAAGAAATTCTAATTGGTCAACCATAGGCTAGGGCTGGGTTATAAAACTACATCCTGTCCCTTTGTTCTGTGGAGAGAATCACAGAAGAGAATCACTGAGGACAGGGGAGAATAAACATCTACCTCCCAGCAAAACATATCCTCTTTGCATAAATCTATTTTCCTCCCCCTGATTTGCTTTGGGGTCTGTGTTATTGAAGAGTAACATCAAATGATAACAATATGGACAGTACCAAAACAAATTATCTAATGATTCTGTCCCTTCACAGCAAAATCTGCAGATCTGGGATGGTTGTATCCCCCATATATATAACATTCTATTAGTTGCAAGTTTTGAAATCCGTCATTGTTTTGTGTGTCAATTCATCAACCATGTGCACTGGAATCGGTGAAGAGGGCCATGGTTGTAATGGAAGAATCTGGGATTGACTGATCTTAGCTCTTAGCCTACTACTCACTACAGTGACGCAACTGAACCACTCGCATGTGTTGCTCTTCATTGACCAATTAGGAATAAGGCATGGGGATTAATCAACCAATGGAAGGAACGATTCATCTTTGACACACTCACATTGTAAGAGAGAGAGCACGCTATCCTCCATGAGGTCAATAGGTTTTATTATTGCTTGCTAAAGCACCACCGCTTTTCCAGACAAAAGAGCAAAACAAAGAATGTCTGTTGCAACTTGAACTATGAACAAATAACTATAATCTTATCCAACGTCTGCTTTTTTTCCCCCGTCAAAGAAATCACATCTCAACTGGAAACAATAATTCAGGGGAAGTGGTTCAATAATGAACAAGGTAGATTCATAGGATAGAAACCATCAATTACCACAAATGCAGACGATACGGTTCTTACCCATGTTTTGAACAATAAAAAAAATAAAATAAAAAAAAAAACATAAACATGAATTATTTGCCTCTGCTACAACATCATCTAGCGACTGCTTTCAACTTCTCATTGTGTTTAATTATGGTAAATGAGTATGTTTATCTGGTGTGTATCACCCGTAGTCCGGTGATACTGAATGAATTGGACAGTGAAGAATATTATGCAGACTAGGAGGGAGAGGCCTGGAGGTATGTTCTGATGCCATTTGAACCTATGTCTGGTTACAGTTGCTTCTGTCCTCAGTGTCTCTGACTGTCCTTCCTTCCTTGAGCCCCAGAGCTTGGTTGACATTGGGCTGGCTTTGGGGTCTACGCTGCACTGTGCTGGCCTGGCTCTTGGCCTTACCCTCAAGTTCCATGCTTATTGGGTTATAGGTCTCTATAATGGCCAGTGTAGGTCCAGGCAGACAGACAGGCATACAGACAGGCAGGCAGGTAGACAGGCAGGCAGGTAGACAGGCAGACAGGCAGACATGTAGACAGACAGGCAGACAGGAAGTTAAGCAGGACAGAAACAGGCAGACAGGCATATAGACAGACAGGCAGATAGACAGACAGGCAGACAGACATGTAGACAGACAGGCAGGCAGACAGACAGGAAGGCAGGTAGGACAGAGACAGGCAGACAGGCAGGACAGGCAGGACAGGCAGGCAGGACAGAAAGACAGACAGACTGTCAGAAGAGACAACAAGAGTGCTCTAATGAGTCTGTCTGTCTGTCTGTCTCTCTCTCTCTCTCTCTCTCTCTCTGTCTTTCTCCATCTCTCTGTCTGTCTGTCTCACTCTCTCTGTCTCTCTGTTTTTCTCCGTCTCTCTGTCTCTCTGTGTGTCCCTGGCCATCCCATCCTGATGCTAGGCTGGGAGAATCAGCTGGCGGGCTCGTCCTGGCTGCCACACTGCCACACCACTCATAATCACATACACTCGCACACATTTGCACGTGCACGTGCAAGCACACACGCACACACACACACACACACTCTCTCTGTCTCTCACTCACACACAAACATACACACACAAACAAATACAGCTGTGTACCAGGCCCCGTTTTCCACTACGATCTAATTGATTGTTAAATGAGGTCAGACAACCCTGTTACCACGGCTACTTGATTAGGGAGAGACAGAGAGCCTTTAAGAGTGGGGTCTGCACAAGATTGACCCCCCCCCCTCCCCACACACACACACACACACAAACATACTCACAAACACACACACACTGAGCAACCACAAATGACACCATCACAAGATAGAAAGACTGACTGATGCCTCTATATCAATAACCATTAGTGGTATGGACCATAAAAATATAATCAATAGAACGTCTAATCCCATGTGAGGTCAACATTCTGTGATGGGTGGACGGGCGGCCATATTGAGCGAGTGTAGTTACCCATTACTGTACTGAACATCCTTTTTCCCATTCTAGTAAATCAAATTCTATGCTGTTGACTTCCTAGTATTCAGTCCTGTTAGGCGGTGAGCTGTCCTCTTTACCATATGAGATAGACAGCATTTTCATTTAGAAGGCAGGAGGAAATGGATTGGAAATGGGTTGAGCTCCAGTCTCCATCCTCGCAGCCCCTCAGAGCTCAGGGCAATGACAACAGACATAGCACAGAGCCATTAGGTGGCAGGCTACGGTCTAACGGTTTGGACAGAGACTGAGACTGGGGGGAAGAGAGGGAGAGAGAGAGAGAGGGAGAGAGAGAGAGAGAGAGAGAGAGGGAGAGAGAGAGAGAGAGAGAGAGAGAGAGAGAGAGAGAGAGAGAGAGAGAGAGAGAGAGAGAGAGAGCTATAGTTCTGTTATGGACCAGAGGAGCGGGTCTATTGACATAGCCAGATCTCATTTGTTAGGCTTTTGAGGAAAGCTTTTTCACACTCCAAATCATCCTATTGTAGCTGTTACTGTAGAATCCACATGCCTCGGCGGTTTTTACATTCACTTTGTCCTTGGAGTACCACAACCGTGTCTGTAGTACAACAACCGTGTCTGT
>QNTS01008895.1:6807-17717 GCA_003317085.1 Hucho hucho | reverse complement strand
CACTTCATTCTACCATTCCATATGAGATGTTGAAAGGGGTCAGTATCACTTCATTCTACCATTCCATATGAGATGTTGAAAGGGGTCAGTACCACTTCATTCTACCATTCCATATGAGATGTTGAAAGGGGTCAGTACCACTTCATTCTACCATTCCATATGAGATGTTGAAAGGGGTCAGTACCACTTCATTCTACCATTCCATATGAGATGTTGAAAGGGGTCAGCATCACTTCATTCTACCATTTATTACATTACATGACGTTGCATTTGACTCTGAAACATTCTCTATCCAAACAATGATATCTCAGCCACTGGATGAGTCCCAAATTTTTATACATGTATTGAAAGCAGTAACTCCCCTCTGAACATTTCATGACTGCAGGACCAATATTATTATTTAAATAGCTTCTGAAGTTTCATAATTGTATTTTTGTTAATGGTCAAAATATGGAAGGGTTTTTTACATTTCCTGAAAAGTTTCTGTTTTTGGAGTCTGGAACATCCTTGGGAGCAATTTCCAAACGCCTGAAGGTACCATGTTCATCTGTACAAACAATAGTACGCAAGTATAAACACCATGGGACCACGCAGCCGTCATACCGCTCAGGAAGGAGATGCATTCTGTCTCCTAGAGATTAACGTACTTTGATGAGAAAAGTGTACATCAATCCCAGAGCAACAGCAAAGGACCTTGCGAAGATGCTGGAGGAAACAGGTGCAAAGTATCTATATCCACAGTAAAACGAGTCCTATATCGACATAACCTGAAAGGCCGCTCAGCAAGGAAGAAGCCACTGCTCCAAAACCACCATAAAAAAAGCCAGACTACGGTTTGCAACTGCACATGGGGACAAAGATCATACTTTTTGGAGAAATGTCCTCTGGTCTGAAGAAACAAAAATAGAACTGTTTGGCCATAATGCCCATCGTTATGTTTGGAGGAAAAAGGGGGAGGCTTGCAAGCCGAAGAACACCATCCCAACCGTGAAGCACGGAGGTGGCAGCCCTAACCTCAATCCTATTGCAAATTTGTGGGAAGAACTTAAAAAGCGTGTGCAGGCAAGGAGGCCTACAAACCTGATTCAGTTACACCAGCTCTGTCAGGAGGAATGGGCCAAAATTCACCCAACTTATTATGGGAAGCTTGTGGAAGGCTACCCGAAATGTTTGACCCAAGTTAAACCATTTATAGGCAATACTACCAAATACTAACTGAGTGTATGTAAACTTCTGACCCACTGGGAATGTGATGGAAGAAATAAAAGCTGAAATAAATCATTCTCTCTACTATTATTCTTACATTTCACATTCTTAAAATAAAGTGGTGATCCTAACTGACCTAAGACAGGGAATTTTTACTAGGATTAAATGTCAGGAATTGTTAACTGAGTTTAAATGTATTTAGCTAAGGTGTATGTAAACTTCCGACTTCAACTGTATGTCAAATTGTATGATCTTTTTGACGGCATAGAAGGCCCTTCTTGCCTTGTCTCTCAGATCGTTCACAGATTAGTGGAAGTTACCTGTGGCGCTGATGTTTAGGCTGAGGTATGTATATTTTTCTGTGTTCTCTAGGGCAACGGGGTCTAGATGGAATGTATATTTTTCTGTGTTCTCTAGGGCAACGGGGTCTAGATGGAATTTGTATTCGTGGTCCTGGAGACTGGACCTTTTTTGGAACACCAGAATCTGTGCAGAAGATCTAGGTGCAGAAGATCTAGGTGCTGCTGTAGGCTCTCCTTTGTTGGGGACAGAAGCACCAGATCATCAGCAAATAGTAGACATTGACTTCAGATTCTAGTAGGGTGAGGCCGGGTGCTGCAGACTGTTCTAGTGCCTTCGCCAATTCGTTGTTATATATGTTAAAGAGGGTGGGGCTTAAGCTGCATCCCTGTCTCATCCCCTGTGGAAAGAAATGTGTGTGTTTTTTGCCAATTTTAACCGGAACACTTGTTGTTTGTGAGTTTAGTGCATTGGTGATGTTGTACCCACAGCGACTATTAACCTCTTGGGGATAATTAAGGAGCGGTGGGGCGCTAGAGAGCACCAAATTTAAAATGCAAATGTAGTATTATAAAACATTCATAAAAATACAAGTGTTGCACACTCGTCAAAAGCTTAGACTCTTGGCAATCTCACAGCGTTGTGTCACGGATCCCTCCGGAACTGTCATTGCGCACACCATTGGGCTGTCGATTGTTTTACTATGTCCGTTGGTGCATGTGAGTACCTGTGCTGTGTGTTTGGGCTTTCGTGCCATTGTGGATTGAGCAGATGATTCTGGGTCTCGTCCCACTGCGACTGGTCCGTCTGATGACGCTCGACTGGTCCGTCCGGCGCCGCCGCAACTTCGGCAGCTGCAACTGGGTCGTCCGAAGTCACCACAACGGGTCCGT
Source organism: Hucho hucho (assembly GCA_003317085.1). Lineage (NCBI taxonomy): Eukaryota > Metazoa > Chordata > Actinopteri > Salmoniformes > Salmonidae > Hucho > Hucho hucho. The sequence continues at coordinate 15,318 of QNTS01008895.1, read as the reverse complement.
CCAACACTACTGGTCTGTCCGACGACGCCGCAACTTCAGCAGCTACAACTGGCCCGTGCGACGCCGCAACAACTGGTCTGTCCGACGCCGCAACTTCGGCAGCTGCAACTGGGTCGCCCGTGTTCGCCACATCGGGTCCGTCCGACGCCACGGCTACTGGTCCGTCCGACGACGGCGCAACTTCGGCAGCTGCATCGGGTCCTGATCGACCCGCACTGCGTTCCTGTCTTTGTCCTAGAGGCCGGTGTCATTGCGCATCAAGGGGGGGGGTACTGTCATGGATCTCTCCGGAACTGTCATTGCGCACACCTGGCCCCAATTGCCAATGATTAGTGTTTGTATATATGTGCCCTTTGGTTCTCCATTGGGCTGTTGATTGTTGTACTATGTCAGTTGGTGCATGTGAGTACCTGTGCTGTGTGTTTGGGCTTTCGTGCCATTGTGTATTGCGCAGATGATTCCGGGTTTCGTCCCGTGGTTTAATCATTGTGCGCGTGTGTATTTATTCCAGGTACTCCTTGCTCTTTTTGTTTTGGGGTTCAACCCTGTGTTTTTGTTACGTGTTGGTTTCGTCTTCGTCCCCGTGCCTATACACGGCACGCCGTAATATGGGCATAATAAAAACCCATATTACTCATTCCTGCGCCTGTCTCCCGACCCTTTATACCAACGTGACACGTTGTCAGATTTCAAAAAGGCTTTACGGCGAAACCATAACATTTGATTGTCTGAGGATAGCACCCCATGCACTTCCTCCATTAGCATAATAATAAAACCAGCGCGAGTGTCACAAAACACTTAAAAAGAGCTAAAATAAATCGCTTACCTTTGAAGATCTTCTGATGATGGTAATCCGAAGTGTCCAAGCAAGACATCCAATGTTCCTTTTGTTCGAAAAAGTCCCTATTTATATCCATAAATCTCTGTTTGGTTGGCGCGTTCTGTTCAGAAAATCCACCGTTCACTCGCCCAATATAGAAGACCCAGAGACCGGTATATAAAAATATACCTATAAACTTTGTCCAAACAAATCAAACCATGTTTCTAATAGCTAATAATAATAGCTACACTATTATGTTTATTAACGATTGTATTTCACACGGATAATATCTTGAGCGATAGAAAAGTAAAAAAACGAGGCGCGCGCTCCCGGGTCCTGCGCGTCACAGACAGAAATTGCTTCCTCACTCCACTGATATAAACTTCCTGTATTAGTCTAGTTTTCAAGACAAACGCATCAAACCTTGTCTAAAGATGGTTGACATCTAGTGGAAGCCATAGGTACTGCAACCTGGGAGCTGGAATTCAGCAGATCCTATAGCAACCCATTGGATAAGGAGAAAATCCAAGAAAATCACATTTTCACAGATGACGAAATAGGAATAGGAATACCTATGTAAGAATGCTGTTCATCAACTACAGCTCAGAATTTAACACCATAGTACCCTCCAAACTCGTCATTAAGCTCAAGACCCTAGGTCTCGACCCCGCCCTGTGCAACTGGGTCCTGGACTTCCTGACAGGCCGCCCCCATGTGGTGAGGGTAGGAAACAACATCTCCACCCCGCTGATCCTCAACACTGGGGCCCCACAAGGGTGCATTCTCAGCCCTCTACTGTACTCCCTGTTCACCCATGACTGTGTGGCCAAGCACGCCTCCAACTCAATCATTAAGTTTGCAGACGACACTACAGTGGTAGGCTTGATTACCAACAACGACGAGATGGCCTACAGGGAGGAGGTGAGGGCCCTTGGAGTTTGGTGTCAGGAAAATAACCTCTCCCTCAACGTCAACAAAACAAATGAGATGATCGTGGACTCAGGAGATGATCGTGGAAACAGCAGAGGGAGCACCCCCCTATCCACATCGATGGGACAGTAGTGAAGAAGGTGGAAAGTTTTAAGTTCCTCGGCGTACACATCACTGACAAACTGAAATGGTCCACCCACACAGACAGCGTGGTGAAGAAGGCGCAACAGCGCCTCTTCAACCTCAAGAGGATGAAGAAATTCGGCTTGTCACCAAAATCACTCTCAAACCTCAACAGATGCACAATCGAGAGCATCCTGTCGGGCTGTATCACCGCCTGGTACGGCAACTGCTCCACCCACAACCGTAAGGCTCTCCAGAGGGTAGTGAGGACTGCACAACGCATCACCGGGGGTAAACTACCTGCCCTCCAGGACACCTACACCACCCGATGTCACAGGAAGGCCAAAAAGATCATCAAGGACAACAACCACCCGAGCCACTGCCTGTTCACCCCGCTATCATCCAGAAGGCGAGGTCAGTACAGGTTCATCAAAGCTGGGACCGAGAGACTGAAAAACAGCTTCTATCTCAAGGCCATCAGACTGTTAAACAGCCATCACTAACATTGAGTGGCTGCTGCCAACATACTGACTCAAAATTCTAGTCACTTTAATAATTACAAATTGGATGTAATAAATGTATCACTAGCCACTTTAAACAATGCCACTTTATATAATGTTTACATATCCTACATTACTCATCTCATCTCTTTCTCCTGTCAAGACGTCCCCCCATGGGCCCTTCTGCTAGCTATTAGCCCCGGCTAGCTGCCTGAAGCCACACACTGGACTCCTATGACCATTTGGCTACGCATGCCTCGATAACGTCAATATGTCCATTGCAGCTCTGGTTAGTAATTATTGCCTTATTTCACTGTAGAGCCTCTAGCCCTGCTCAATACGCCTTAGTTAACACTTTAGTCCCACCTCCCACACATGCTGAGACATCACCTGGTTTAAACAATATTTCTAGAGACAATATCTCTTTCATCATCACTCTATGCACAGGTTTACCCTCACTGTATTCACATCCTACCATACCTTTGTCTGTACATTTCGCCTTGAATCTATGCTACCGTACCCATAAATCTGCTCCTTTCACTATCTGGACCGAAAATACTAGACGACCAGTCCTTTTAGCCTTTATCCGTACCCTTATCCTACTCCTCCTCTGTTCCTCTGGTGATGTGGAGGTTAATCCAGGCCCTGCAGTGCCTAGCTCCACTCCCACTCCCCAGGCGCTCTCATTTGTTGACTTCTGTAACCGTAAAAGCCTTGGTTTCATGCATGTTAACATTAGAAGCCTCCTCCCTAAGTTTGTTTTATTCACTGCCCTAGCACACTCTGCCAACCCGGATGTCCTAGCCGTGTCTGAATCCTGGCTTAGGATCCTGAAACATTTTTCGACAAGACAGAACTGCCAAAGGGGGCGGAGTTGCAATCTACTGTAGAGATAGCCTGCAGAGCTCTGTCTTACTATCCAGGTCTGTACCCAAGCAATTCAAGCTTCTACTCCTAAAAATCCACCTTTCCAGAAACAAGTCTCTCACCGTTGCCGCTTGCTATAGACCACCCTCTGCCACCAGCTGTGCCCTTGACACCATATGGGAATTGATTGCCCCCCATCTATCTTCAGAGTTTGTGCTGCTAGGTGACCTAAACTGGGACATGCTTAACACCCCAGCCACCCTACAATCTAAGCTTGATGCCCTCAATCTCACACAAATTACCAATGAACCCACCAGGTACAACCACAAATCAGTAAACACAGGCACCCTCATAGATATCATCCTAACCAACTTGCCCTCTAAATGTTTTCAACCAAGATCTCAGCGATCACTGCCTCATTGCCTGCATCTGTAATGGGTCTGCGGTCAAACGACCACCCCTCATCACTGTCAAACGCTCCCTAAAACACTTCAGCGAGCAGGCCTTTCTAATCGACCTGGCCCGGGTATCCTGGAAGGATATTGACCTCATCCCATCAGTAGAGGATGCCTGGTCATTCTTTAAGAGTGCCTTCCTCACCATCTTAAATAAGCATTCCCCTTTCAAAAAATGTAGAACTAAGAACAGATATAGCCCTTGGTTCTCTCCAGACTTGACTGCCCTTGACCAGCACAACATCCTGTGTCGTTCTGCATTAGCATCGAACAGCCCCCGTGATACGCAACTTTTCAGAGAAGTTAGGGACCAATATACACAGTCAGTTAGGAAAGCTAAGGCTAGCTTTTTCAAGGAGAAATTTGCATCCTGTACCACAAACTCAAAAAAGTTCTGGGACACTGTAAAGTCTATGGAGAATAAAAGCACCTCCTCTCAGCTGCCCACTGCATTGAGGCTAGGAAATACTGTCACCACTGACAAATCCACTATAATTGAGAACTTCAATAAGCATTTTTTGGCTGTGGTTAGGGCTCTGAAGGCATGGAGACACTGGCTTGAGGGGGCTAAACACCCTTTTCTCATCTGGACTGACCACCGCAACCTGGAGTACATCCGGGCAGCGAGGAGACTGAATCCTCGCCAGGCAAGGTGGGCCATGTTCTTTACCCGCTTTGTGTTTACCATGTCCTACAGACCAGGTTCCCAGAATGGGAAGGCAGACGCACTGTCACGGCTGTATGATACAGAGGAGAGGTCCCGCTCCACCTCAGTGTCCCGTCGGGTGTCTGTACGTTCCGTCTGTTGTCCGTGACCGGTTGATTTATTGGGCCCACACGTCACCCTCCTCTGGTCATCCGGGAATCGGCCGTACGGTGCGCTGCCTGACTGGGAAGTACTGGTGGCCCACCTTGGCTAAGGACGTGAGGGTCTATGTTTCCTCCTGCTCGGTGTGCGCTCAGTGTAAGGTTCCTAGACACCTACCCAGAGGTAAGCTACATCCCTTACCCGTTCCACAACGCCCTTGGTCACACCTGTCAGTGGACTTTCTAACAGATCTTCCTCCTTCACAGGGGAACACCACGATCCTGGTCGTTGTGGATTGTTTCTCTAAGTCCTGTCGTCTCCTCCCTCTGCCCGGTCTTCCTACGGCCCTACAAACTGCGGAGGCCCTTTTTACACACGAATTCCGGCACTACGGGGTGCCTGAGGATATAGTGTCTGATCGGGGTCCCCAATTCACTTCGAGAGTCTGGAAGGCGTTCATGGAGCGTCTGGGGGTCTCGGTCAGCCTTACCTCGGGGTATCACCAGGACCGGAACAGGGGAGTGGGCGGCGTTCGTGCCCTGGGCAGATATGGTGCAGAACTCGCTTCGCCACTCTTCCACTAACCTCTCACCCTTTCAGGTGGTATTGGGGTACCAGCCGGTTACCATGGCATCGGAGTCAGACCGAGGCTCCTCCTGTGGATGATTGGTTCAGGCGCGCAGAGGAGACCTGGGAGGCCGCCCATGGTCACCTCCAACAAGCCGCGCTACGCCAAAAGAAAAGCGCGGACCGTCACCGCAGTGAGACCGGGTCTGGCTCTCGACCCGAAACCTGCCCCTCCGCCTGCCCTGCCGGAAGCTGGGCCTGCGGTTTGTGGGGCCATTTAAAGTCCTGAGGAGAGTGAACGAGGTATGTTATATGTTACAGCTTCCCCCCGATTACCACATTAACCCCTCGTTCCATGTGTCTTACCTCAGGCCGGTGGTGGCTGGTCCGCTCCAGGAATCTGAGGTGCGGGAGGTCCCTCAACCCCCCCTGGACATCGAGGGGGGTCCGGCGTACTCCGTCTGTTCCATCCTGGATTCGAGACGTCGGGCGGGGGGCCTTCAGTATCTCGTGGAGTGGGAGGGGTATGGTCCTGAGGAGAGGTGCTTTGTTCCGGCGGCGGATGTGTTGGACCCTGAGCTGCTGCGGGATTTCCATCTTCGTCGACCAGATCGCCCCGCGCCTCACCCTCCTGGTCGTCACCGAGGCCGGAGTCGGCGCACCGCTGGAGCAGCGCGTCAAGGGGGGGGTACTGTCACGACTTCCACCGAAGTCGGCCCCTCTCCTTGTTCGGGCGGTCCGCGGGTGACCAGCAGGTTATCCAACCGGATGGACAGATCCACCAGCTGGTCAAAGGTAAAATGGTGGCATCCCTGCAGGCCAATTCCCGTCGGACGTCCTCGCGCAGGCTGCACCTGTAGTGGTCTATAAGGGCCCTGTCGTTCCATCATGCTCCGGCCGCCAAAGTACGAAACTCAAGGGCAAAGTCCTGTGCGCTCCTTGTCCCCTGTCTCAAGTGGAAGAGCAGTTCCCCCGCCGCTCTACCCTGGGGAGGATGATCAAAAACGGCCCGGAAACGGCGGGTGAACTCCTCAAAGTTATCCAGAGCCGCGTCTCCTTCCGCCCACACGGCGTTGGCCCATTCCAGAGCTTTCCCCGAGAGACAGGAAACAAGGGCGGATACTCTCTCCCTTCCTGAGGGAGCTGGATGAACGGTGGCCAGCTATAGGTCCAGTTGTAACAAAAACCCCTGGCACCGTACTGCTGTCCCATCATACCTCCCTAGGAAGAGAGAGATGAATCCCACTATGACAGGATGCAGGAGGGACGGGGTTAGAAGTAAACCCCTGTTGAGCTGGTCGAGGAGCTAGAGAGACCTCCTGTCTCTCCCAGTGGTCCAGGGTCTGGACCACGCGATCCATAGTGGTACCGAGATGTTGAAGCATAAGCGAGTGTTACTGGATGCGCTCCTCGACTCCTCCGACTGGGGTAGCTGATCCTGCTGGCTCCATGCTCTGGTGAGTGATTCTGTTAATGCTGTGTACTGCCGACAAAAGGAGTCAGGCGCAGGAGAGTTGAAATGCGTGGAAACCAAAGTATTTAATAGTCACCAGTACAAAAAAACAAAGTACAACGGTGTATGCAAAATACTGTCCACGAAAAAATATAAAAACACGGGTGAATAAACAAAACACTGAAAAATACACATAGCCGTCCAAAACACACAGACTGAACAAACTAAATAATCACTCACAAGAAGGAAAAGAGAGGAATAAATACACGCAGACTGATGAGGGGGAACGAGCAACAGGTGTGAAATCAGAAACAAGGTAAAACCAATGGATAACGAAAAAAAGGAGCAGTGATGACTCGTAAAACGGTGACGTCGACCGCCGAACACCTCCCGAAACAAGGAGAAGAGCCGACTTCGGCTGAAGTCGTGACACATAGAGTCCAGTGGAATTCCTTGAGGCACGTCGTGGTGTCGGCTTGGGGGGGTGACAATAACCGACGAGAATTCTCCTGGGAGATAATGCGGACATTTGATTGTGAGGAATTCTAGGTCAGGTGAACAGAAGGACTTGAGTTCCTGTATGTTGTTACAATTACACCATGAGTCGTTAATCATGAAACATACACCCCCGCCCTTCTTTCTTGAGACACTGTGGGTCCATACCTGTGAACATTAGAAAAAGCCTCTGTTGAACCCTGCAGGTAGAGCTGAGACACTGTGGGTCCATACCTGTGAACATTAGAAAAGGCCTCTGTTGAACCCTGCAGGTAGAGCTGAGACACTGTGGGTCCAAACCTGTGAACATTAGAAAAAGCCTCTGTTGAACCCTGCAGGCAGAGCTGAGACACTGTGGGTCCAAACCTGTGAACATTAGAAAAAGCCTCTGTTGAACCCTGCAGGTAGAGCTGAGACACTGTGGGTCCATACCTGTGAACATTAGAAAAAGCCTCTGTTGAACCCTGCAGGTAGAGCTGAGACACTGTGGGTCCATACCTGTGAACATTAGAAAAAGCCTCTGTTGAATCCTGCAGGTAGAGCCAACGTCTAAATGAAGATTAGGAATAGCTATTTAGGGGACTTTGAGCGGTTCTGGACCGGTTCCGACCAACTTTTTTGTGTACAGAGTAGTGTTCTCAGGATACCAGAATTTCTCTTACCGATACTAGGTTTAGAATCACGATTCTTGATACCATCACGACAATCAATACCAAAAAGACGGCATATTAACCAAAGTCACAAAATGGCACTTGATCCAAACAGATAAACTCCACAACTGCTCTGTTCCATCGTTGGGCATCTTTTGAGTTCAATATCATTACGTTTGACATTTTGTACATCAACATTTTTCAGAGACAGCCGTGTATCCATTAATGAATCAATCTTTAGAATCATACAGTCAATATGACTTTGTTTTACCAATCTAACTACATAATAACAAAATAAAACTACATAATAACATAATGGTAGTCATGTATTTGAATGGTAAATCTCTATTGATAAACTGGGTGAATCAAGATGTAGTGTAGACCTACGCAATTCAGATTACATGTATTTATAAAGCCCTTTTTACATCAGCTGATTTCACAGAGTGCTGTACAGAAAGCCAGCCTAAAACCCCAAACAGCAAGCAATGCAGATGTAGAAGCACGGTGGCTAGGAAAAACTCCCTAGAAAGGCCAGAACCTAGGAAGAAACCTAGAGAACCTAGAGAGGAACCAGGCTGTGAGGGGTGGCCAGTCCTCTTCTGGCTGTGCAGGGTGGAGATTATAACAGAACATGGCCAAGATGTTCAAATGTTCATAGATGACCAACAGGGTCAAATAATAATAATCACAGTGGTTGTAGAGGTTGATGATGATTAGTTGTGGTTGTAGAAATAATTATAGTAGAAGTAATTGTAGTAGTTGTAGTAGTAGCAGTCGAAGTAATTGTAGAAGTGGTAGTAGTAGTAATTGTTGTAGTAGTAGTAGTAGTAGTAGTAGTAGCAG
>QNTS01008894.1:17617-30998 GCA_003317085.1 Hucho hucho | reverse complement strand
TGTTACGTTCCCCAGTTTCTGTGTTGTACTTTTGCTTGTATGTGTGTGTTTCAGGATGGCTTCCTGAATTCCCCCCATTGCTAATTGGAGCTGACCCCGCCCCCTCGTCAGGATACAGCTGTATCCCATTAGACTCCTTCTCCAGCTATATAAGCCAGTGTTCTGTTGCTCAGAAGAGAGAGGAGACTGATTGATGAGGTTTATGGCTGAGGATGAAGTGTTTGTTTGGTTAAACCCGAGTGTTGATTGTTTCTGATAGAGCTGATAGTTGTTGCTCAGACAGGTTCTTTTTGTAGTATTTTGTAACCGGTCCTGCTGGTGTGTTTCTATCAAAAGGTTCGTATTGATTATTTGAAATTGTTTGTATTTTTCTGTGTTTGTTCCCAGGGGGGAAGGGGAAGGCACCTAGGGAGTGCTTAGGCAAGAGGCCTGCGGGCATACATAACCCGTAGTATTTTACTGTCTATGCACACTAGGTAAGACCTGGACGGACCACCCCCTGTATTTTGGTTAGTGCACCAGGTGGTGCTAAGTTAGGTAAGTTGTGGGTAGGCAGGTAAAATAAGAGGGGGCATTGACTTTTACTTTCTTTGCTTTGGTTCCGTTCAGCCTCTTTTCCCCGAAATTACCGTGTGATGGAATAAATTCCTTGTTAACGGTACCGCTCTCTGCTTTTGTCATCCTTACTCGCACCTAGAGTCCCATACCTCTTTCACTCCGTGGGGAATTTAGAGCAGCAGGGAGTTGCGTTCCCTCCTCCAAGAGGCGTATGTAACATAGTGGGGGCTCATCCGGGATCTTAACCCAGACCCTGCTGCTCTGAGCTCTCTGTGATTGGTGATTGAGGTGTGGTGATAGGTTGTGAGTTTGGGTGATGTGTTTAGTTTGTGTGTTAGTAGGCAGCAGTGTACAAAATGGCTGCCTCATCAATCTCCCAGTTTATTGAAGCGCCCTCTGTTGAACGGTTGGTGGGGTTGCGGAAAGTAGACCTTTACGCTACAGCTAACCATTATGGACTCTTCATCCCTGAGAGAGCCCTAAAGGCTGAGCTTTTGGTGCTAGTCAGGGAGGGCTTAATGAGGAAACAAATGTTCTTGTTGAAAGATGACGAGAGGGAGGCTTCAGGAGAGGTGACTGGTAAACCTTCCGATGCCAAGTCGGAGGACGGCGCGGAGGAAGGGGTTGCTCGTACCCCCTTTACATTGCCCCGATTTGACCCTTTATCTTCTACTTCGGGTCATTCAGACGCTAGGCTAAAGGTGAGGCTGGCCCGTTTAGAAATGGAGCAAAAAGATAGACAGATTTGGTTTGATTTAGAAATTAGGAAAATGGAAATCGGAGGTGAGGATCTAGACGCTGGCTCCAGGGCGACTTCACAACCTGCTCATCATCAAGCCCACTTCGATGTGAGTAAAAATATAGCTTTAGTCCCTCCATTCCGGGAGTTGATTCCTATTTCTCTGCGTTTGAGCGTGTGGCCGCTGCGCTGCATTGGCCACTCGAGGTTTGGCCACTTCTGTTACAATGTAAATTGTCTGGCAAAGCCCAGGAAGTAGTAGCTGCTCTCTCCCTGGAAGACAGTTTACAGTATGATACAGTTAAATCAACCGTGTTGCGGGCTTATGAGTTGGTGCCTGAAGCTTATAGGCAGCGCTTCAGTGACCACAAAAAACCCTCATCGTACTTTTGTTGAGTTTGCAAGAGACAAAGAGTCTCTGTTTAATCGCTGGTGTTCAGCTAGCAAGGCTAACACCTTTGCTGATATTCGAGAGTTGATGCTGTTGGAGGATTTTAAAAGCAATCTCCCTGATAGAATTGTAGTTCATTTAAATGAACAGAAAGTGACGACATTGGCCCAGGCAGCAGTGTTGGCAGATGAGTATGCTTTGACACACGACTGTCTTTGGTGTGCCTTGTTTTGAAGGCAGACTGATTACGTCATCAGTGCCTCGTTCAGGTCGCTTTTCCTCTGACAACCCTAAGCCTTCCCATGAAATCCGTGAATGTTTTTACTGTCATCAAAAGGGTCACGTGATTGCGGACTGCCCGGTTTTGAAAAATAAACTGAAACAGTCCCTGTCACCATCCCCTAAATTGAAAAGTGTGGGTTTAGTCCAGTCTTTGGCTCGTCCGTTGGACAGAGTTATTGATTCAGCATTTGGGAAAATGGATCCTATCTATGCTCCGTTTATCTCTGCCGGTTGTATTTCCTTAACTGGAGAACAAGCGGATCAAAAACCAATACCAATCTTACGAGATACTGGGGCGGCGCAGTCAGTAATCCTTACTGATGCTTTACCCTGGTCCTCTGAAACTTATTGTGGCTCGCATGTTATATTACAGGGTATAGTGACAAAAACAGTACCTGTACCATTACACTGGGTCTACTTAGTGTCAGATTTGGTATGAGGACGTTTTCGTGTTGGTGTAGTGTCCACACTGCCAGTAAAAGGAGTCACATTGCTACTAGGGAACGATATTGCTGGTGGTAACGTCACTCCTGTGTTAGAGGTAGTAGACAACCCAGAAATCAAAACAGGAGATGATAAATTGGTTCAAGCGTTTCCCCATGTTTTTCCTGCTTGTGTGTTAACGAGGGAACAATCTCGCAAGCTGGGAGATGTGGTGGATTTGGCTGGTTCCATTTTTGAGAATGTTGAGGTAGATGCGAGTATTTCTTCTGCAATGCCGACGGTTTTTACCCCCGTAAAAACTAAGGCAGGGGAAAGCGAAATCGCGCCCCAATTACATGACATTCTTTTGTCTGTCACCCCCGAGAAGGTGGTTGAATGTCAAAAAGAAGACTCAAGTCTTCGCAAATGTTTTGCTTCGGTGATATCTACTGAGGAAGCTAAAACTAAGGAGACTGCCTACTTTATGGAAGCAGGAGTTTTGATTCGAAAATGGGCAGCTCATGACACCGTTAGTGACTGGAGTGAAGTGTCAAGTGGTTGTTCCTACACTGTTCCGACAGCAGGTGCTCTCACTCGCCCATGACCAGGCGTGGTCCGGACATTTGGGAATCACGAAGACTTATAAGAGTCCTTCGACATTTCTTCTGGCCAGGTTTGAAGTCAGACGTGGTCCAATTTTGTAAAACATGTCATGTATGTCAACTCACTGGAAAAGCGAATCAAACAGTTCCTCATGCACCGCTCTGCCCGATTCCTGTGCTAGAGGAACCGTTTGAACGAGTAATAATTGATTGTGTAGGTCCGTTGCCGAAAACCAGATCAGGTAATCAGTTCATACTAACAATGTGCAGTGCTACTCGATACCCAGAGGCTATACCTCTTCGTACTATAACGGCTAAGACTGTCTTGAAGGCACTAGTGAAGTTCTTCTCTATGTTTGGACTCCCTAAAGTAATCCAAACTGATCAGGGAACCAACTTTATGTCAAAACTGTTCTCAAATGTGTTAAAGACATTGTGTATTACCCATCAGGTCTCTAGTCCGTATCATCCGGAGAGTCAAGGGGCCCTCGAACGCTGGCATCAGACGCTAAAGGCGACGCTACGCAAGTATTGCATGGATACCAGTACCGATTGGGATGAGGGGGTGCCCTTTGTCCTATTTTGCTACCAGGGAAACAATACAGGAGTCCTTAGGGTTCAGCCCTGCTGACCTTGTGTTTGGACACACCCCACGGGGTCCGCTAAAACTTTTGAAGGAGCATATCCTATCTCCTATACCCAGTAGCGCCCCTAAAAATTTGTTGGATTATGTCAGTAAGATGCGGGAGAGACTGCACGCGGCATGTGCGTTGGCCCAAAAGTCTCTCTCCTCGTCTCAAAAACGCATGAAGTTGCATTATGACAAAAAGGCTGTTGGCCGTTCTTTTGCACCAGGGGATCAAGTTTTAGTTTTGTTGCCAATCCCTGGCTCATCTCTGTCCGCATGTTTTTCTGGTCCATATCTTGTGGAAAAGAAACTCCCCGACACCAATTATGTAATAAAGACCCCAGATCGTAGGCGTTCTTCCCGTGTGTGTCATGTTAACATGCTGAAAGCATATTATCTGTGTGATTCTCCCAACAGTTCCTCAGGTAAGCCGGTCCAGCCCGCCGTCTCCAGTTTGGCTGCAGTGGCGCTGACACCTGGCTGGAACCTAGAGGAGGATAAGGAGGATGGTTTGGAGTTATGCCATACGTCACAGCAATGTGAACGCTTATGTAATTCGTAGATGCTGAAAAAGTTACCCACTCAGATGGAACATTTGGATGGCGATCAAACGAATGATCTTATCATATTGATAAATAGTTTTCTCAATGTGTTTCAGGACGTTCCAAGTCGCACGTCCATCTTGGAACATGACGTGGATGTGGGTAACGCGGCTCCTATACGTCAGCATCCGTATCGGGTTAATGCAAAGAAAAGGGAGATAATGAAAAGTGAGGTAGCTTATTTATTAGAGAATGACATGGCAAAACCCAGTAACAGCTCCTGGAGTTCCCCGTGTATTCTCGTTCCTAAGCCTGACGGTACGTCCCGCTTATGTACGGACTATCGTCGTGTAAATGCAGTTACAAAGTCTGATTTGTTTCCTCTACCTCGCTTAGATGACTGCATTGATAGAATTGGCTCTTCTGCTTACGTTAGTAAGTTAGATTTGCTAAAAGGTTATTGGCAGGTGCCTCTGACCTCTCGAGCTTCTGACATCTCAGCTTTTGTGACGCCTGATAACTTTGTACAATACACTGTGATGCCCTTTGGAATGTGTAATGCACCTGCTACTTTTCAGCGGCTAGTTAATATTGTGTTCGCGGATGTGCCAAATTGTACTGCTTACCTTGACGATGTGGTGATTCATTCGTCGACTTGGACTGATCATCTCGCCACCTTGAGAAGTGTGTTTCAGCGGTTGGAGAATGCTTCTTTAACCCTCAATTTGGCCAAGTGTGAGTTTGGGAAGGCAACTGTGACTTACTTAGGGAAGCAAGTGGGACGAGGTCAAGTGCGCCCAGTAACTGGCAAAGTGGAAGCAATTGTTGCTTTTCCTGCTCCCACTACTCGCCGCCAGTTGCGCAGATTCCTGGGGATGGTAGGGTACTATCGTACGTTCTGTAAGAATTTTTCGACGGTAGTAGCTCCCCTTACATCTCTGCTCAGTCCCAAAGTACCATTTAAGTGGTCCCAAGAATGTAACTATGCTTTTGAGTCCGCCAAAGCGCTACTTTGTAGTGCCCCAGTGCTTGCTGCCCCTAACTTTGATAAACCTTTTAAGTTGGAGGTAGACGCTAGTATAGTGGGGGTGGGTGCGGTTCTCTTACAGGAAGATGAAGAGGGAATGGATCGGCCCGTCAGTTTCTTCTCCCGTAAGTTCAACTCGTGTCAGTCAAGGTACTCCACCATTGAACAAGAGACGCTGGCTTTATTGCTAGCATTACAGTTTTTTGAAGTATATGTGGGCTCCAGTGCCTTGCCTGTGCTGGTCTTCACGGACCATAATCCTTTAGTGTTTTTGAAGCAAATGTACAATCAGAACCGCCGCCTTATGCGGTGGGCTCTGATTGTACAAGGATACAATGTACAGATTAAGTATGTGAAGGGTTCAGCGAATGTGGTTGCCGATGCGCTATCACGGGTTTAGTAACTGGGGATGCGTGTTACATTTTTTGTTATTGCAAACTGTATGTTTGCATGTTTTGTGGTGGGCGTGTTACGTTCCCCAGTTTCTGTGTTGTGCTTTTGCTTGTATGTGTGTGTTTCAGGATGGCTTCCTGAANCTGATTGATGAGGTTTATGGCTGAGGATGAAGTGTTTGTTTGGTTAAACCCGAGTGTTGATTGTTTCTGATAGAGCTGATAGTTGTTGCTCAGACAGGTTCTTTTTGTAGTATTTTGTAACCGGTCCTGCTGGTGTGTTTCTATCAAAAGGTTCGTATTGATTATTTGAAATTGTTTGTATTTTTCTGTGTTTGTTCCCAGGGGGGAAGGGGAAGGCACCTAGGGAGTGCTTAGGCAAGAGGCCTGCGGGCATACATAACCCGTAGTATTTTACTGTCTATGCACACTAGGTAAGACCTGGACGGACCACCCCCTGTATTTTGGTTAGTGCACCAGGTGGTGCTAAGTTAGGTAAGTTGTGGGTAGGCAGGTAAAATAAGAGGGGGCATTGACTTTTACTTTCTTTGCTTTGGTTCCGTTCAGCCTCTTTTCCCCGAAATTACCGTGTGATGGAATAAATTCCTTGTTAACGGTACCGCTCTCTGCTTTTGTCATCCTTACTCGCACCTACAGTCCCATACCTCTTTCACTCCGCGGGGAATTTAGAGCAGCCGGGAGTTGCGTTCCCTCCAAGAGGCGTGCGTAACAGTCACGTCCAGGCCTGGGTTACAGGCTGGTGTTTAGTTTCGTTTTTGGTTTAGGAGGGTTTTGAGTTCTAGGTTGTGTATTTCTATGTTGGGGAAATGGTTCCCAATTAGAGGCAGCTGTTTGCCTCTAATTGGGAACCATATATGTTTGTAGTTTTCGGAAGGGTTTTGTGGGTTATTGTTTGGTCATAGCTTAAGTGTATTTCTAGTTATTGGTCTATGTTACGATCTTCATTCTGTTTGTTATTTTTCCCCAGTTACGTTCAATAAATGTATACTGGAAGCATCGCTGCGTCTTGGTCCGTCACTCGTGAAGATCGTGACAGACAGGGAATTATTACTAGGATTAAATGTCAGGAATTGTGAAACTGAGTTTAAATGTATTTGGCAAAGGTGTATGTAAACTTCCGACTTCAACTGTATATAGAAATATATGTAACCGGTGTGAAATGGCTAGTTAGCAAGCGGGGTGCGCGCTAACAGCGTTTCAATCGGTGACGTCACTCGATCTGAGACCTTGATGTAGTTTTTCCACAAAAGCTGCGGCAAGGGCCGTGGCTTTTGTGACGCGATGGGCAGCGATGCTTCGTGGGTGTCGGTGGTTGTGTGCAGAGGGTCCCTGGTTCGAGCCCAGGTAGGGGCGAGAAGAGGGAAGGAAGCTATACTGTTAGATTGATGCTGTTGACCCGGATCACTGGTTGC
The DNA here is from genome assembly GCA_003317085.1 of Hucho hucho. NCBI lineage: Eukaryota > Metazoa > Chordata > Actinopteri > Salmoniformes > Salmonidae > Hucho > Hucho hucho. Next base: position 23,981 of record QNTS01008894.1, on the reverse strand, counting down.
TGCGGAAAAGGAGGTCAAAAGGGGGGTGAGGTTAACCGGCGTGAAATGGCTAGTTAGCTAGCAGGGTGCGCGCTAACAGCATTTCAATCTGTGACGTCACTCGCTCTGAAACCTTGAAGTAGTGTTTCCCCTTGCTCTGCAAGGGCTGTGGCTTTTGTGGGTGTCAGTTGTTGATGTGTGCTGAGGGTCCCTGGTTTGAGCCCAGGTAGGGACGGAAGCTAAACTGTTACATATACAGAGCCTTCGGAAAGTACTCAGATCCCTTTATTTTTTCCACATTTTGGTAGGTTACAGCCTAATTCTAAAATTGGGTCAGGGAAGGGTTTGGCCGACAGGGATGTCCTTGTCCCATCACGCACTACTGACTCCTGTGGCGAGCCGGGCACAGTGCACGCTGACACGGTTGCCAGGTGTAGGGTGTTTCCTTCGACACATTGGTGCGGCTGGTTTCTGGGTTAAGTGGGCATTGTGTCAAGAAGCAGTGTGGCTTGCCTGAAATATCACATTTACATAAGTATTCAGTCCCTTTACTCAGTACTTGAAGCATGGAGGAGGTGTGGGAGTGCTTTGCTGGTGACACTGTCAGTGATTTATTTACAATTCAAGGTACACTTAAACAGCATGGCTACCACAGCATTCTGCAGTGGTACGCCATCCCATCTGGTTTTCGCTTAGTGGGACTATCATTTGTTTTTCAACAGGACAATGACCCAAAACACACCTCCAGGCTGGTTAAGTGCTATTTGACCAAGAAAGAGAATGATTGAGTGCTGCATCAGATGACCTGGCCTCCACAATCACCTGACCTCAACCCAATTGAGATGGTTTGGGATGAGTTGGACCGCAGAGTGAAGGAAAAGCCTCCAAGTGCTTAGCATATGTGGGAACTCCTTCAAGACTGTTGGAAAAGCATTCCAGGTGAAGCTGGTTGAGAGAATGCCAAGAGTGTGCAAAGCTGTCATCAAGGCAAAGGGTGGCTACTTTGAAGAATCTCAAATATAAATATTTGTTCACTTTTTTTTGGTTACGTCATCGTTTTGATGTCTTCACTATGTAGAAAATAGTAAAAGTAAAGAAAAACCCTTTTTTGAGGGGAAAAAAACGATTTAATCAATTTTAGAATAAGGCTGTAACGTAACAAAATGTGGAAAAAGCCAAGGGTGGTGTAATAGGGTGGGGTATTTCTTTTCATGGCACACCATAGGTCTGTTGATACCAATTGGGAAATGGTTCCATGCCCCGAAGAATTCAGGCTGTTCTGTAGGTATTATGGAGTATTGTGTGTGTGTGTAGGGGGAAATTAGTATTTAATACATTTTAGAATAAAATTCTGTAACGTAACAATGTGGAAACAGTCCAGGGGTCTGAATACTTCCCGAATGCATTGTACATAGCAAGCCACGGCCACATGACTCACTGTCTGTAGGAGCGAACCATTTTCGTGAATGAGGTGGTGTACTTAACTGGCCTTTGAGTGTTTTGAGAGAGAGAATGAGGAGTTACTAGGTGAAGTGTTATCATTAGAGTGGTTTCCAAACTTTTTTAGTCCCATACCCCTTCAAACATTCAGCCTCCAGCTGCGTACCCCCTCTAGAACCAGGGTCAGCGTACTCTCGAATGTTTTTTTGCCATCATTGTAAGCCTGCCACACACACTATACGATACGTTTATTAAACATAAGAATGAGTGTGAGTTTGTCACAACTCGGCTCGTGGGTGACAAAGAGCTCTTACAGGACCAGGGCACAAATAATATAATAATAATAATCAATAATTTTGCTATTTATCGAACCATCTTACATATAAAACCTTATTTGTTCATCAACAATTGAGAATAACTCACCACAGGTTAATGAGAAGGGTGTGCTTGAAAGGATGCACATAACTGCAATGTTGGGTTGTATTGGAGAGAGGCTGTCTTAAATCATTTTCCACACACAGTCTGTGCCTGTATTTAGTTTTCATGCTAGTGAGGGCTGAGAATCCACTCACATAGGTACGTGGTTGCAAAGGGCATCAGTGTCTTAACAGCGCGATTTGCCAATGCAGGATACTCTGAGCGCAGCCCAATCCAGAAATCTGGCAGTGGCTTCTGATTAAATTAAATTTTCACAAACACTTGCTGCAATTTCAATGAAGCTCTCTTGTTCAGATATCGGTAAGTGGACTGGAGGCAGGGCATGATAACGAATCCAGTTTGTGTCGTCCGTTTCGGGAAAGTACCTGCGTAATTGCGCACCCAACTCACTCCGGTGCTTCGCAATATCACATTTGACATTGTCCGTAAGCTTGAGTTGGAAAGACCTGTGTGTTGTCCTTGTTAATGCAGACAGAGAAGAGCTCCAACTTCTTAATCATAGCCTCAATTTAGTCCTGCACATTGGATATAGTTGCGGAGAGTCCTTGTAATCCTAGGCCAGTCATGTGAGAAACTCTTCATCATGCAAGTGGTGAAGATTATAGTCAGTAAAAACTTTTACGGTAGTCTCAATTAAAAAAAAAAAAAGTGTCAATTGATAACCCCTTGATAACCAGCGCACTTCTGTATGTTGTAAAAGTGTTACATGGTCTCTGCCTATATCATTGCATAGTGCAGAAAATACACAAGAGTTCAGGGGCCTTGCTTTTAACAAAGTTAACCGTTTTCACTGTAGTGTCCAAAACGTATTTCAAGCTGTCAGGCATTCCCTTGGCAGCAAGTGCCTCTCGGTGGATGCTGCAGTGTACCCAAGTGGTGTCGAGGAGCAACTGCTTACACGCACGTTACCACTCCACTATGTCTCCCTGTCATGGCTTTTGCGCCATCAGTACAGATACCAACATGAGCAGCAGCTATGTTTGGCTACATACGGACCGTTAGTGGAATTCCCGCGAGAGAGTAACAGTTCATGTGATTGGATGTTAATTATTTGACTAGGCCACCTGTATTTGACAGTGTTGTTCTTTCGCTGAACACTAGATGGTTGAATACAATTTTTGGCAGTGAAACAAGGCTTCTCAGGCGAGGAAAAAGAAACGCACCCAAATAATATAGCCCCGTTGTAAAATATTAAATGGACTGTTTGAAAATGTGAAGAAAATATATATTTTTTCTATGTGAATCACATTTTTATTTGCATTACCCCTGACGGCATTTAACATAACCCAGTTTGGAAATACCTGCATTAGAGGATAGAATAATGGTAACAGCAAGTCAACTAATACAGAGAAGGATGAGGCTCACCTGACTCTGCGATGGGGACACACTTTCGAGTGCTGGGGGTTCCAAAGGGTTTGCTGTAACAGAAATACCGGACCTGTACACAGTACATCCGGCCTTCATCCAGATCTTGTATGGTTATAGGGGATGTGGAGGTATGCTCCTGCTAAAACAAGGGTAGAGAGAGGTAGATCAACTCATCTTTGATCACATTAATTTCCTACAGTGGTGATCACCAACCCTAGTCATAGAGAGAGAGACTGTGCAGCCTTTTTGTTTCAGCACCAAAAACACCTGATAACTTCCCAATTAATTGCCCAAACCTTGGATGAATACGGTGTTTCAGTGCTGGGCTGGATAAAAAACCTGCATAAAAAAAACCTGGCTTGCTTCCACATGCTACTCACTTTGAGCATCTCCCCGTCTCTGCCGTATTCAACATTGTATTCAAAATGGCCCCCATAATTCTCCAGTAGACGGTTGTTCTTCTCCATGTGGACCATCAGACGTCCTTCCTTGGTGGTCAAATTGACTACAGGGTGGCAAGAATCAGCTGGGTGGGTGGGTCAGAAAGAGAGGGATGGGGAACTTGATTGTAAATACAGTTGCTCAAGCTTTCGAACCAAACCACAATGCTACCAGTGTGCTGGTCTACTGATGTAGCAGACAAGGCCTTGGACATGACATGAAAAAACAGGCCAGATACAAATTGTATACAGTTTATCAGGAGTGAAGTAGAATGATCCGTTACCATGGCTACAGGCTTGGACGGATCTGGATGTGCGGTTCCCTTCCTGAGCCAGGACTTGCACCATCACACAATCGTACTCTATATTACAGGTGGTGAGCTCGGTCTGAACACAGCCCGAAATGTTGTTCCACTTCTCCTTGTCACTGCTGTGGAAAAAAAAAAAAAAAAAAAAAAGGCTCAGATGAGAAAATAATTGTTTCATAACTGAGCAAAACATCTATCCTTAGTGGGGCCAGTAGTTTTTGCTGATCAACTGACCTGGGAAACCGATCAACAGTGCCTTCAGAGAGTATTCACACCCTTGACTTTTTCCACATTCTGTTGTTACAGCTTGAATTTAAAATGGATACAATTTAGGTTTTATGGTCACTGATCTACACACAATACCCAAGAACGTAAAAGTGGAATTTGATTTTTTAAAAATGGAGTCAATAAGTATTCAACCTTTTATGGCAAGCCTAAATAACAGGAGTAAACATGTGCTTAATATGTCATTTATTAAGTTGCATGGAATAAGTGTTTAATATTATTTTTTAATGACTGCACCACCTCTGTACCCCACACATACATTTATATGTATTGTCCCTCAGTTTAGCGCAAAGACCAGGGAGGTTGTCCAATGGTTTGCAAAGAAGGGCACCTATTTGTAGATGGGTAAAAAAAAAAAGCAGACATTGAATATACCTTTGAGCATGGGGCTGTTATTAATTACACTTTGGATGGTACATCAATACACCCAGACACTACAAAGATCCTTCCTAACTAAGTTGTCGGAGTGAAAGGAAACCACTCAGAGATTTCACCATGAGGCCAATGGTGATTTTAAACCAGTCACATGGCTGTGATAGGAGAAAACTGAGGATGGATCAATAACATTGTAGTTACTCCACAATACTAACATAAATGAGTGAATTGAAGGAAGTCTGTACAGAAAAAAAAATATTGCAAACAGGATGGATGTTTTTGAATAAGGTACTAAAGTAATACTGCCAAAAATGTAGGAAAGAAATGTACTATTTGTCCTGAATGACATTACTGACATTACTGAGTACCACTTTTACCCCAATTTCGTGGTATTCAAATGGTAGTTACAAGTCGCTGCAACTCCCGTACGGACTCAGGAGAGGAAAAGGTTGAGAGCCGCGCCTCCCCCGAAACACAACCCAACCAAGCCACACTGCTTCTTGACACACTGCTTGCTTAACCCGGAAGCCAGCCGCACAATTGTGTCAGAGGAAACACTGTACAGCTGGAGACCGTGTCAGTGTGCATCCACAGGAGTCGCTAGAGCGCGATGGGACAAGGACATCCCGGCCGGCTAAACCGAACGACGCTGGGCCAATTGTGCGCCGCCCCATGGGTCTCCCGGTCGCGGCCGGCTGCAACCGAGCCTGGACTCGAACCAGGATCTCTAGTGGCACAGCTAGCACTGCGATGCAGTGCCTTAGAACACTGCTCCACTCGGAAGGCATGGTGGTGGCTGCATCATGTTATGGGTATGCTTGTCATCGTCAAGGAATAGGGAGTTTTTTTAGGATAAAAAGAAAGGGAATAGAGCTAAGCACAGACAAAGTCCTGGAGGAAAACCTGGTTCAGTCTGCTTTCCAACAGACATCGGGACACATCCACTTTTCAGCAGGACAAAAACCTAAACCACATGGACAAATATACATTGGAGTTGCTTACCAAGACGACATTGAATGTTCCTGAGTAGTGTAGTTACAATTTCGACTTAAAATCGACTTGAAAATCTATGGCAAGACTTGAACATGTCTGTCTAGCAATGATCAACAACCAACTTGAGAGAGCTTGAAGAACTTTACAAAGAATAAATCCAGGGTTGCAAAGCTCTTATCCATATTTACCTAGAAATAATCACAGCTGTAATCACTGCCAAAGGTAAAACTAACATGTATTGAATACTTATTTAAAAATAATAAAAAATTGAAAATTCTTCAACTTTGAGAGTATTGTGTGTTGATCATTGACAAAAAAAACTTTAACACAAAATGGGGGAAAATTCAAAGGGGTGTGAATACTTGAAAGCACTGTAGATAGGCCTGAGTGTCTATCAAACAACAATGAGGAACTGTACTGCTACTCTCTGTTTATCATATATGCATAGTCACTTTAACCATACCTACATATACATACTACCTCAATCAGCCCGACTAACCGGTGCCTGTATATAGCCTCGCTACTGTATATAGCCTCTCTACTGTATATAGCCTCGCTACTGTTATAGCCTCGCTACTGTATATAGCCTCGCTACTGTTATAGCCTCGCTACTGTATATAACCTCGCTACTGTATATAACCTCGCTACTATTATAGCCTCGCTACACTTATAGCCTCGCTACTGTATATAGCCTCGCTACTGTTATAGCCTCGCTACTGTATATAGCCTCGCTACTGT
>QNTS01008894.1:0-17525 GCA_003317085.1 Hucho hucho | reverse complement strand
ATTGCCTCGCTACTGTATATAGCCTCGCTACTGTTATAGCCTCGCTACTGTTATAGCCTCGCTACTGTATATAACCTCGCTACTGTATATAACCTCGCTACTGTTCATAGCCTCGCTACTGTATATAGCCTCTCTACTGTATATAGCCTCGCTACTGTATATAGCCTCGCTACTGTTATTTTTCCGTTTTTTTTTATTTCTTTACTTATCTATTGTTCACCTAATACCTTTTTTTTTTACAAAATAATTGCACTCTTTGTTAGAGCCTGTAAGTAAATATTTCCCTGTAAGGTCTACTACACCTGTTGTAGAGAAATAAACTTTGATTTTATTTAACCCATGTAGTACAGCTACTAGGCATACTCACTCCCAGGACTGAACAGTGTACTTTATCCCTGGGCTGTCTGTGGCGGGGCTCCAATGCACAGCGGAGTCAACACGCACGTCCCGTGGAGGTGACAGCTCATCCTCAGACCATGCTACAGACAAAAGACATCACTTTCTGTAGCCTAATACAATTTAGTTTATTTTTTTAATTATTTAACTAGGCAAGTCAGTTAAGAAGAAATGTATTGTTTACAATGACGGCCTACCAAAAGGCAAAAGGACTCCTGTGGGGATGGTGGCTGGGAAAAAAATTATAAATAAATACAAATATAGGACAAAACACACATTACGACAAGAGAGACACCACAACACTACATAAAGAGAGACCTAAAACAACAACATAGCAAAGCAGCAACACATAACACAGCATGGTGGCAACATAACATGCCAGCAGCACAACATGGCAGCAGCACAAAACAGGGTACAACCATTATTGGGCACAGACAGCAGCGCAACATGGCAGCAGCACAAAACAGGGTACAACCATTATTGGGCACAGACAGCAGCGCAACATGGCAGCAGCACAAAACAGGGTACAACCATTATTGGGCACAGACAGCAGTACAACATGGCAGCAGCACAAAGGGCAAGAAGGTAGAGACATCAATACATCACACAAAGCAGCCACAACTGTCAGTAACAGTGGCCATCAGGAATGTCTCTAGACATTTATAGTTAGCTAGCATAAAATCATGAGCATTTTGATCTAACGTTAGATAAGGAAATCCTAGACTGCTGACCAGCTAGCTACTTACAAACATGATAAGAGTGTAGCCTTTAAATCGAAACCGAAGAAGTAGGAATAATAGCCACTGAGGGGGGGAATAAATTGATTACCTTGTCTGAGGACATGACAGAGAGTCCAAAACGAAAACACGCCTTTCAGACACAACATTTCATTAGATCGGACTAATTTGTGCGATTGCAACATACTATTATAGATCACTATATAGTAATAACCTTCAGCGAAACCTAAATTCAATTCCCAGAATCTGAGTAACCTACTTCCCTTCTCCTATCCAATCGCTTAGTCCTAGGCAAAGTAGAAACGCCCATTTAAAATAACAACCCAATGGCAACATTTATTATGAAATATCAGAGTGAAAAGGGTTACGCTCCTGTGTATGAATCATTACAGAACAGATAGTCATAATTGTATTATCAATGAGAGTAGACTCATCTTTAAAAAAAAAAAAAAAAATGTTCCCGTATGGTGTTCTCGGTATTGGACAATTGCAAGATCACTCTTGATGTAGAGATGTGATCGTACCAATGACTACTTACATTTTTGTACACTCTTAGAAAAAATATATGGTATGTATAGCCATATAGGGTTCTTCAGTTTGTCCCTATAGGGGAACCCTTTTTGGTGCTAGGTAGAATCCTTTGCAAAGGGTTCTACATAGAACCCCTTGTAAATGGTTCTACCTAGAACCCTCTATGAAGAGTTCTGCTGACAACCCCTTTCCCTTTGAAAGGTTCTTCCTATAACGTTTTATGAACGGTTCCACCAGCCTTGCTAGCTTTTAAAATATATATTTTTCTTTTTACAAAATATCACAACTAAGGCCTTTCTGCGAGGGCCTGGTTATACCCTAACACAGTGGTGTTAGGAAACTCCTGATTTACATGCCACAACACGCCTGCATATTACTTTATGCTGGATTGCAAAGTGATGTGTACTTCCTATTTGGAATCCAGCCAGAGTGAGGATAGCCAACAATTAATATTTTTACAAAATGACTGCCAGGGTAGGAAAGATGAAGTATGAAGACTACCTAAATCATCTAAACGGGAACACACATCTCAGTAACGGGGTGCAATATGTCCAACTACTAACAGATTGGTTTATTTTAGAAATATGTTATCTTTATTTAGTTCAAGCTTAATCAACCAATCCATTTACATGAAAAAGATATTGAAACAAACAATTCTGAATATCAACCTGCAATGAAGCATGTTGGGAAATATGATGACGACGGGCATGGTTCGGAGTGTTTTACTCTACACAGATTAAAAATGACAATCACACTCAACTCTGTGTTTTAAAACCAACACTTTGGTTTATTTAAATCCTGAATCAAATGTTCACTAACTGGACTATATGATAAATAAATCAGATCAAGTTAAACAGGTGTGGTGATACTGATTATTTGTAGGCAGAGATGGTTTGTTTACATTGCAGGTTAGGATAATTAACGTGTCAGGTTAGGAAAACTAACGCAGCAGTTTAGGTGAATTAAGGTAACAGGTTAAGGGAATGAGGTTAAGGCTAGTCAAATGATTAGGTTTAGCTACAATGCTAGTTGTCAACAACTGTTGTAGACCTGCACCACTAAACCACAACAGTAGAAACGTAAACAAACCATCTGTTACGACAAATCATCCGTATCACAACACCGGGAGCCATTTGACACCTCTAATGCAGTTCCGACACCGTCAGAACAACCGCGATTTGGATGTCAGCTAAAGCGGATCTGATCGAATAGAGCCGTAAATTCGATTTGTGCTTGTCACATAATGATGGTACTACTTCCAATCATTGCAGTTTTGCAGCGCTATGCCGCTAATGTCACCACTAATTGACGGACAGTCCGATCAGCGAATGAGAGTTAAGGCAGGACTACAGAGCCTCCGATGGCTGTGGATATGTAACCCGATACCACAGAGTCATTGGAGGAAAACTGAAGCAAGGAAGCGAGGCTGTCAGTCACAACTGTCATGAAGCAATTTGGCCTGAATATAAGTTTATTTATAAGCGAATTACCTTGACATACCTTGATAAAACAAAATAGGGGAATTAACATTTGAGGTTTTAGGTAGAACCCGTTGCCTCTTCCAAAAAAAGGGTCCGGTTCTTCAGATGACATTTTTTTTTTGGAAGAACCAGTTCCCCACACAAAGAATCCTTTTTGAACTGTGTTTTCAGAGTGTAAGTCTATGCACCTCATGCTTATTGTAAGTGAGAGGAGTCTTCAGTATCAGTGTGGTTTCAGTGGTAAATATGTGAGGGCTGGGGTACAATCAAACAAACCACACAAGTAACACCTCCAGCATCTGTATAAACAGCACAATACAATTCAGTGGTGTAAAGTACTTAAGTAAAAGTACTACTGAAGTCGTTTTTTGGGGGTATCTGTACTTTACTATTTATATTTTTGACAACCGTTACTTCACTACATTCCTAAAGAGTATTTACTTTTTATTCCATACATTTTCCCTGACACCCAAAAGTACTCATTACACTGATTTTACTCAGTGACTTTCACTTGAGTAACGTTCTATTAATGTATCTTTACTTGTACTCAGGTATGACAATTGGATACTTTTCCCACCACTGTTAAGATTAGACACATACAGTATGAAGAACACATCACTATAATTTTGTTGTATTAGAAATGTTTGCTAACTGGACTATATGATAATTATGCTAAACGGTAAAGGTGTAACACACTGGGCACATACGTAAGTTCAACGTCTTGTTTTGATTTACATTTGGTTAAGTTATCAGCTAATGTGAAATCAAACCCAGAAAATTGTATTTAGGTTAAATGTTGGGTGAAAAATGACAATTCACATTGATGACTTTTTGCAAATCCAAGTAGTTTTCCTTGTTTCAACATCACAGTACATTTTTTGGTTGAAATGGCGCAGAAACAACATTGATTCAACCAATTCTTTCCCAGTTGCTTGCTTAGCGAATAGGCCTACCACTTCCACCTGATTCAGCTCATACCGAGCCTCAAACCCGAGGAGCTCTGCCTCGCAAACACACCGCCCTCCTGAAGCATCTTACCCAGTTCTGCCACCGAAAAGCTAGCTATTCAGCACCGCAAGTTAAAACACTTCAGGCTGATAAGTGAGTTTCACACATCCCCATGTGCTACAGAGGCACTGAGTGTGGGTTGGAAGTTTACCAGTCCTCGGTTAATCCAAGCAGTGGACAAGGGTTCTCTGCTCTTAGTACGAAGGCAGGTGTCTGCTGTGTGACTTGCTCTACAGAGCATCCATGATATACTGACACTGAAATTCTGCCACCTGTTAACGGAAATACAATACCAATTGAAATGGCATATCTGATCTAAAAATATAATTACTAAAGACAACAGCACTTAACCCTTGAGGAAGCCAAATTAGGCTCTGTGTGTGATGTACATACCAAGCAGAATAAACAGAATAACAGCAGAGTATGTTTAGAGTGTCTGTGTGTGAGTGTGTGTGGCGTCAATATGCACGAGTGTGCGTGTTTTGTGTGTGTGAGCGTATGTAGTGTGTGTATGTAGTGTGTGTGTGTGTGTGTGAAGGAGTGTCAGTGTAATATGTGTGAGTGGGTAAAGTCCAGTGAGTGTGAATAGGGTCAGTGCAAAACAAAATAATAAGCGGATCAATGTAAATAGTCCGGGTAGCCATTTGATGAACTGTTCAGCAGTCTTATGGCTTTGGGGTGAAAACTTTTCAGGAGCCTTTAGGTCCCAGACTTGGCGCTCCGGTACCGCATGCCGTGCCGTCTATGATTTGTTTGGCTGGAGTCTTTTTTTAAATGTTTAGGGCCTTCCTCTAACACGGCCTTGTATCGAGGTCCTAGATGGCAGGGAGCGTGCCGTCCAACCTCAGGATGTATGGAGTGTTCACTGCACGGTCACGTTGTGAGGTCTGGGCAGCGTAGCAGACACTGAGAAACACAAGACCAGAATCATGTCACATTGTACTTCAGCATCACAGTAATGTTGGATGCTATAGTGCAGTTATAGCGGACAACTAGCACATTACACCAACATCAGAAACGGAGACTTTTTTAGTCTGCCTGGAGTGGTAGTACTCTTCAACACACGAGAAAGCTGTTGTGGAAGGTGTGTGAAATTAATAGCATAAAAATTCCTGTGGTTGATTTATACTCAAAACTGGACATATGAATCACATGCAGCTCTCTTGCCGAAACCAGACCGGTACCGACATGTAGAGCAGGACATGAGAGAAAGGGAAATGACAGCAGGCTGAAGATGTCTTGTTCTGTTGTAGAGTAAAATGTTCTTCGTTTTTTTATACATTTGTACAAAATTATATCAAACCGTTTTTTCTTTGTCATTATGGGGTATTGTGTGTAGATTTGAGGAAAAAAATCTATTTGATCAATTTTAGAATAAGGCTGTAACGTAACAAAATGTGGAAAAAGTCCAGGGGTCTGAGTCCTTTCCGAACGCACTGTATACACAATCAATATTGCATGCTTTTAGATTCACCTGTAACACTTGTTTAGTTGGGATTTATTTTAATCAAATGGTCTAGTCACTGCTCAAGTATCGCAAAAGTACAAGTGGAACAAGCTATCATTGAATTTTGAGAGGAAAGCTTGCCTTGCAAATAGGTGTAATAGCATATCTTCATCCCTGATCTTGACAGCCTCTCCCCTCTATTTCCACAAGTCCTTCCAACCTGGACTCAGGGGTAGACGGAACATAGTAAACGTAAAGCGGTAACAATCAAATGAGTATCATATGTTACCTTTCATATGCTAGACGTTCACATTATACACCCAACCAACCTCCCTTCTTTAGTTTTTGACTTAAGTAACCATACCAAACGTAACACCTCCTACTCATTTGAGTAGTCACAGATTTAAGCTTACTATGTTATTTCTAGTCTGAGGCCAGGCTGATCCTTCTGTCACGTTGACAAGAAGCGCTCTCAAAAAAAATGCTGCATTGTGTTTTGTTCTAATTCTCATCATACCCTACGTGCAGCAGCATGTTCCCGATCACAACTTCCCGCCACAGTGTGATTAATAAAGAAACTTACTACACAGGAAATCAGTACAGTGTCAAAAGTTAGTGACTGTGTACATGCAGCAACACACTCTCACAGCCACACGTGGTTGTTACTCACTGATGAATAATATGTTTCCTTCACAAGTGTAACAGAGGTCAAGCTCACAGCATGGATCTGGGAAAAAGGTAGTATTAGTATGCAATAAAACACCTGGGAACGGGGTATGAGATGAGAGATACTTTCTTTAATATGAATTCAACTCCATTTGGAAGCAATAATTTACAGCATGTTCAGTATTGTACAGCATATTTGGTAAAAGACCAAGTCCGTTTTATGGCAAAAACATCTCAAATAAGCGAAGAGAAATGACAGTCCATCATTACTTTAACTTCTTAGGGAGCGGCTCCCGAGGTGACGGTTTTGGAGAGTCTGGCGTGCCCAAAGTAAAATGCCTCCCACTCAGGCCCAGAAAATAGGATATGCACATAATTAGTACTATTGGATAGGAAACACTCTGAAGTTTCTCATTTAGCAGGCAAAAACCATCCGGAAATCAGTTTCTGGTGACCTTTGCTCTCTTAGACACACTCCCTATTGAATCCATTTGTTACCAGGACTGAGACTGCAGTACCTATGGCTTCCACTAGATGTCAACAGTCTATATATAAAGCCTCAGAGAGATTGGAGTAAGCAGGAAGAATAGGTACAGGAAATGGCCAAGGTAGCTCAGATGTCAACAAGTTTTCGCGACCCACTTTATTTTACTTATATAACGTTTAGTTGACCATCCGAGTGAAATATTATCGCTAATATTCATAAAAGGATAGCTAAGGATGCATTTTAACTGGTATTTGATTTGTTTAGCAAAGGTTTATAGGTATATTTGAACGAGTTCTCTTCACGTTTCAATGGCCGATTCGACATTGGATTTTCTGAACATAACGCACCAACCAAACGGAGACTTATGAATATAATAAATGACTTTTTCTAACAAAAGAACCATGGATTGTCTTCGTTGGACACTTGGGAAGCCCTCAGCAGAAGTTCTTCAAAAGGTAAGGGATTTGTTTTCACTGTGAAATGTGTTATGTGTGAACCGATGGTTTATGAATTTATGCTAATGGTAAAAATATTTGAGGTGCTACCCTAAAACAATCAAATGTTGTGCTTTCACCGTAAAGCCTTTTTGAAATCTGACAACGCTGTGATATTGCCAAGAAGCAGAGCTTTTGATGACTAAGCAACACTTGTATATTGATTAATGTTTAATAATTCAACTTTTGGATTTTGAATTTGGCGCCTTGCATTTCCCCGCTAGCGCCCCACTGCTCCCTAATTAAGACATGAATGTCAGTCAATGCGGAACATTTCAAGTGCAGTCGCAAAAACCATCAAGCACAATGATTAAACTGGCTCTCATGAGGACCGCCACAGGAAAGGAAGAGGATGAATTCATTAGAGTTAACTGCACCTCAGATTGCAGCCCAAATTAATGCTTCACAAAGTTCAAGTAACAGACACATCTCAACATCAACTTTTCAGATGAGACTGCGTGAATCAGGCCTTCATGGTCGAATTGCTGCAAAGAAACCACTACTTAAGGACACCAATAAGAAGAAGAGACTTGCTTGGGCCAAGAAACACAGGCAGTGGACATTAGACTGGTGGAAAAATGTCCTAGAATTCAAGGCACACTTAACCAGCATGGCTACCACAACATTCTGCAGCAAAACACCATCCCATCTGGTTTGCGCTTAGTGGGACTATACATTTGTTTTTCAACAGGACAATGACCCAAAACACACCTCCAGGCTGTGTAAGGGCTATTTGATGAAGGAGAGTGATGGAGTGCTGCATCAGATGACCTGGCATCAAGGCAAAGGGTGGCTACTTTATAATATTTTTGATTTGTTTCATACTTTCTTGGTTACAACATGATTCCATGTGTGTTATTTCGTAGTTTTGATGTCTTTACTATTATTCTACAATGTAGAAAATAGTGGAAAAAAAAAAAAACTTGAATGAGTAGGTGTGTTACCGTAAATGCGACAATTGTTTGTGCACACTATTCACCAAGAATACTTTTTAAACTTACAGTAGGAAACTAAAATGCTACTTCAGATGTCAGTATAATAAAGCATAGACAATAAACATTTGCATTGGCTGTGGTTATAAGGCTTTGACAGATGTAAGGTATGGTTTTGTTGGATGCATTTTGTTTTGTCACTTTTATCCAAATGATGCTGATAATTTAACTTCGACAAAATGTTGTATGTATAGTGCAAAACCTCTAGGAGGAATTTGTTCCACAGGGGAGTTTCACCTCAGAAAACAAACCATCAGAAAGAGAGACATCAAAAAACAGACCTTCAGGGATTCAGTTCTTGTTTAAGACTCATGGGTCCAACCAGTAACAGTTCGACCAAAGCACCTTTCAAAACAAAGATGAAGTCAAAAAATGAGAAGATATCAGAGAAAACTTGACACTTTCCTTAATTTCAGATTCCACGAAGAACAAACAAATTCATATTTTTAAAAGTAAAAAAAATTAAAAATAAATTGCACACCCTTTGTAATCCACCATGGATTATAAAGGGAAACCTAGCCGCGACGTAAGCCTACTGAAAGGAGCTAAATGCCTTTACGCTCGCTTTGAGGTAAGCAACACTGAACCATGCACGAGTGCCCCAGCTGTTCAGTACGACTGTATGATCTTGCTCTCCGTAGTCGATGTAAGACCTTCAAACAGGTTAACATTCACAGGGCCGCGGGGCCAGACGGAATACCAGGCCACGTACTCAGAGTTTGCACTGACTAGCTGGCAAATCGCCCCGTAGCACTCACATCTATAGCCATGAAATGCTTTGAAAAGGTTGGTCATGGCTCACACCATCATCCCAGACCCACTCCAATTCGCATTCAGTCCCAACAGATGACGCAATCTCTTTTGCACTCCATACTGCCCTCACCCACCTGGACAAAAGGAATACCTATTTAAGAATGCTGTTCATTGACTACAGCTCAGCAAACAAAATCATAGTCCCTTCCAAGCTAATCACCAAGCTCAGGACCCTGGGTCTAAACACCTCCCTCTGCAACTGGATCCTGGACTTTCTGATGGGTCGCCTCCAGGTGATGAGGGTAGGCAACAACACATCCACCACACTGACCATCAACACGGGGGCCCCGCAGGGCTGTGTGCTTAGGCCCCTCCTGTATTCCCTGTTCACATGACCAACACCATGTTTGCTGACGACACGACGGTAGTAGGACTTATCACTTAGGACGAAGAGGCAGCCTATAGGGCAGAGTTCAGAAACCTGGTAGTGTGGTGCCAGGACAACAACCTCTCCCTCAACGTCAGCAAGCCACAGGAGCTGATCGTGGACTAGAGGAAACAGAAGGGCGAACACACGCCCCCATTCACATCAATGGTGTGGTAGTGGAGCAGGTCGAGAGCTTCAAGTTCCTCGGTGTCCAAATCACTAAGGACTTAAGGTCCATACACACAGTTGTGAAGAGGGCATGACGGCGACCTCTACCCCTCAGGAGGCTGTTCTACAGCTGCACCATCGAGAGAGTCTTGACTGGCTGCATTACTGCTTGGAACAGCAACTACAAGGCAACCGACCGTCAGGCGCTACTAAGCGAGGTGCTTACGGCCCTCAGGTAGAGCTCCCTGCCATCCAGGACCACTATACCAGGCGGTGAAGAGGAAGGCCCCAAAAATTGTGAAAGACTCGAGCAACCACAGTGCACCAAGTCTGGAACCAACACGACCCTGAACAGCTTCTAAACCACTGGTCATAGAAAGGAAAGGTGGACTGTGGTCTTTTAGACACCCATACCAAATCTGAAACTTTTAAGCTTGTTTCTACACCCTTAAAAACACACAGCAACATGGGATTCCCAGTTCAACCCAGGCAGCTGACAGTGAACTGGTGTACTAAAAGACAGGAATCACACGAATAACATGCCATCCTGTCAGTGCTGCTTAAATAAAATAATCCACAAAAAAATATTTAGGTATTTGATAGTCAGTTGATAGTCCCAAAATGTTAAACATGTCAACAAGACAAGTTTTCAAAAATATTGGACTTTCATGATATGATGTCTTATGATGCAAAATGCATCATCGTGGGGCAAGTGACACTTTGCTTCTTGAAAGTCCAAAATCCTGAAAACTTGTCTGTTGACATGTAAAACATTTTGGACTAACGAAACAATACCAAAAGATAGTTTAGGGGTAGATTTTTCCTTTACTGTAGGTAGGACAGGTGACGATGCTCAGAGAGACATCATCATCTTCACAGTGTCCTTTGAGGAGAGCCAGCAAGACGGAGACTTGAGAGAACATTCTGTGCGACCATTCTCATTTCCTCATCACAA
Organism: Hucho hucho; assembly: GCA_003317085.1. Lineage (NCBI taxonomy): Eukaryota > Metazoa > Chordata > Actinopteri > Salmoniformes > Salmonidae > Hucho > Hucho hucho. The sequence continues at coordinate 6,983 of QNTS01008894.1, read as the reverse complement.
ATCTCCAACCATCATTGATGATCTTTCCACCCAGCTCTCCTCTCTCCATTTCTCCTCAGACGCACACATCCACATCCCACTCGTCCAGATCTCTTTCGTCGGCCGACTCTCTCCCCATCTCCATCTTGACCTGCGCCAGTGTCTGCCAGCAGTCGACTTCCTGGTCTTTCCTGATTGGCTCCCCACCACTACAACCCTGCTGGGCGGAGCATCCCTCTGTGGAGTAGATTCCAGTCTCCGCTGTCCTGGCGGATGTGCCTGCTGCTGTCCTACTCCAGCTCTGAGGGGGGCGCTGTGAGGGGAGGAGGGACGTGTATCTCCAGGAGCACCACCTCAGGACAGATGGTCAGCTTATCACAGGACAGCTCCGCCTCAGAATCAGCAGTGAGGAGGCAGAGCATGTCGGAGCCAGGGGAGGAGTCAGAGGTACTGGGGGAGAGGAAGAGAGAAAGATGATAATTTATTGCTTAATCCCAACCACCCTTAAACACACAGATGCACCTACCAACCGAGAGGATGGACGGTACACCTGGATATTACTGTTGTGCTGTTTACTGTTGAGGAAGCGTTTGTGAGGCCTACCTCCTGGATGTGTGCAGGCAGCTGGATAGAGGGGTAAAAGGTGTTTGAGGACTCTGTAGAACCTGAAGAAGGCGTAGGAGGGAAGCAACACGAGCAGGAAACACACCACCAAGGAGACCAGGAAGTACAGGAAGATCTGCCAGTATGGGGTGTCACCTGAGGAAGAGGACAGTCACACTTTAGTGGCCTTATTATGTAAATACTCCTGTAAAACACGCTCTCTGGAATCTCTACACACACATTATACAGGTAGGTAATTTGTCAAGCATTTTGGAAACCAATCTCCAAGTCTTTAGTGAGAAGTGTTCATTCCTACCCTCCGTCTGCATGCACTGGGGTTCTGTGTAGCTGCTAGTCTTGTTGTAGTAATCGTAACGAGATTGGATCATGACGCAGTACCACGTCCAGGCCCTCAGCTCTGGCAGAGTCACCAGGTTGTTGCTAGAGTCCAACACTTTAGGCTTCAGACCCTGAACATACAATAAGAACAAGTTATACATCAGACAGGGTTGTGATACACTGCCCTGTCTTGCACTACCCCCAGCCGTTCCACTTACTTCACCCATTCCAGTAGTGAACTCATCATCAAGCCCTTCACAAGTTGAATCAGATGTGCTAGTCCTCAATACGTCACAAGTGGAACGGTTGGGGTACTCCAGGAAAGGTTTGAGATATAGAAATCATATTTATCTGCTCTGGTGTAACACAGGGACACAGCAGAAGAGTTATTGATGTTTCAACTGGAAGAGTTCCAGAGAACATGTAACAACAACTTTGCATTTCATCCGAATGCCCTGGCCTGACATAGAACACTTCAAAGCCTTCCAGAATACAGAGCACTAACCAGTTCCCTGCATAGAAAACCATATTAGAACACGCTTGTGTTCCTATCTTTAAGTTTGTTGTTTAGAGTGTTACAACATGTTGATGTAGCTTCTGGTGTTTTATACCAGTCCCATGGTTACTGAGGGGAGGCCCAGGTTATAGCAGTCCCAGGGTTACTGAGGGGAGGCCCAGGTGATAGCAGTCCCAGGGTTACTGAGGGGAGGCCCAGGTGATAGCAGTCCCAGGTGATAGCAGTCCCAGGGTTACTGAGGGGAGGCCCAGGTTATAGCAGTGCCAGGTGATAGCAGTGCCAGGTGATAGCAGTCCCAGGGTTACTGAGGGGAGGCCCAGGTTATAGCAGTGCCAGGTGATAGCAGTCACAGGGTTACTGAGGGGAGGCCCAGGTGATAGCAGTCCCAGGTGATGGCAGTCCCAGGGTTACTGAGGGGAGGCCCAGGTTATAGCAGTGCCAGGTGATAGCAGTCCCAGGTTATAGCAGTCCCAGGGTTACTGAGGGGAGGCCCAGGTTATAGCAGTGCCAGGTGATAGCAGTCCCAGGTGATAGCAGTCCCAGGGTTACTGAGGAGAGGCCCAGGTGATAGCAGTCCCAGGGTTACTGAGGGGAGGCCCAGGAGTCTTGAGGCCATAGAAAAAGGGAGAAGGTTGTGCCAGTACCCAGTACCTGAGGGTCATCAGAGCGGCTCCAGTACAGGATGCGGTAGTACAGGAAGGGGACCTGTTCCTTCATGGAGCCCTGGGTGCTGGTCAGGGGATCAGAGATGGCCACATTCAGCAGGTTCCCCACAGGAGCCAGCTCCACCCTGGACGGTGGGCCCAACAAAGCTAGACAGGGGGAAGAACAGATAAGACCAAAATAAACTCACTAATAAGCAATAGTTGCCATACAGCCAACTCCTGGGAATGATTCATTTTATTTAACCAGGTAAGACCCATTGAGGTTAAAAGCCTATTTTGCGAGGGCGACCTGGCAAAACAGGGAAATAGTGTATACAGAAAATATTACAGAAAAATAAGACAGAAGCTGTGTTCGAATACCCATACTAACATACTGTATACTACATATTTAATGAGTATATACACTACATACTATTAGTTAATTTTATTATACTGTAAACTAAACGGTATTCTTTCAGTTGAGCGTACTAGCGCTTCGCCCATCTATCCCGGGAGCTGATGCTGTTGCTGTGCAACCTCTTGCTAGCTTGTTAGCATAACAAATGACTAACTAGGACATCATACGACTTTGGGTGTGTTTGTAAATTCAATCTGGGGAGTGCCAGAGCGCGCTCTGGGCGTTCCTAAATTCAGAGTGTTGTCAGATTATCTGTTCAAAAGCGTTCAAAGCGCACGCTGGACGCTCTGGCCGAGGACTAGGGTTGATCCAAGTGTTCTGACCTCAGCTTGGGTGCTTGGCTGCCGTTGTAACTGGCTAATGTTGGCTAGCTTGCTAGCTACATCCAGACACAAATGAGAGAACACTTCACTCTGACCATGTTACTCTCCCTGGCAGAGCTGGTTAGGCTGTTTTCGTGTTATCCAGAGCTGGTTAGGCTGTTTACGTGTTATCCAGAGCTGGTTAGGCTGTTTACGTGTTATCCAGAGCTGGTTAGGCTGTTTTCATGTTATCCAGAGCTGGTTAGGCTGTTTACATGTTATCCAGAGCTGGTTAGGCTGTTTACATGTTATCCAGAGCTGGTTAGGCTGTTTTCATGTTATCCAGAGCGTTGGTTACTGTAACTGTGCTGCTGGCAACAATTTAATCATGCCTTTTTTTTTTTTCTAAAGATCGCCAGAGCGAATTAACAATGTCCATCCAGCTAAGTTTAGATAGCATATAGTTAATATACTGGCAAGTCCAATGTATTAGTAGCCAACTAACGTTAGGTAGCTAGCTAATATACCAGTACATACTGCTGTAATATGCTGTGTGGTTCGTAAGGATAGCGTAGCTAACAATTGTCAGCCAACATAACATAATTTTAAAAGTCATTACATTGCTCAACATTCGTCATAATTAGTTAAAGCAATGAATTTGTATCCACTCTCGTTGACTTCGGCTGCATATCTTCCGCCATTTACTTTTACAAATCTGAAAATGTTGTGAAGCCACACCCCATTTTCTGAGGAATTGCATTATGAGCCCTAAAGTACGGAAATAGTGTCCTCTGCGTGTATACTTCATATTTTGGCAAATTTAGGACGACATCCGGGAATTGTCATACTAACTATATCTGTAAAATGGTATAGAGACAGCTTGATCCTCTCTGTCGAAGGCACTTGGACCTTCTTTTTTTTATATTTTCAATGGTATTGTAAACAAACACACCCCGATAATAAGAATTAGAAAACAGGTTCAGCCCCTGGTTCGACCGTGATCTGGCAGTTACTCCACCTTAAGAATTGCATTTGGCGAAAGGCTCGGCACACGGATACTCAGGCTGAGTATGGCTATTGTTCAGGCAAATTAGAAATAAGTGCACTCAGGCTATCCGGAAGGCCAAAGTGTGGGTCTAACCCAAAGAAGTTCTGGAAAATGGTTAAAGACCTGGAGAATAAAACCACCTCCTCACAGCTGCCCATGTCCCTTAATGTTGATGTGGTCGTTACTGACTTTTTAAAAATCCCCATTTCATTAAGTCAGGATTCCCATTTCACTCAGCCATGCCTCCCTGCCCATCCAACTTTTCCTCATCTCCCACCCCTTCTAATGAGACTATCCCCGATGCACTCCCTCTTTTTCCCCTGCCCTGCTACAAAGTTTCTCCCTGCAGGCAGTCACTGAGTCCGAGGTGCTAAAGGAATTCCTTTAACGTGACCCCCCAAAAAACATCTGTCAGATAGATGGCTTAGACCCTTTCTTCTTAAAAAAGGTTCTTACCCCCATCATTGCTAAGCCTGCATCTCCTTTCTGGGGAGGTTCCCATTGCTTTGATGGGAGCCAAAGTTCATCCTTTATTTAAAAGGGGGAGATCAAGCTGATCCTAACAGTTACAGGCCTATTTATATTTTGCCTTGTTTATTAAACGTTATGGAAAGACTTGCCAATAATCAACTGACTGGCTTTCTTGATGTCTATAGTATTCTCTCTGGTATGCAATCTGGTTTCCGCTCAGGTTATGGATGGGTCACTGCAACCTTAAAAAGGTCCTCAATGATGTCACCATTGCCCTTGATTCTAAGCAATATTGTGCTGCTATTTTTATTGACTTGGCCAAAGCTTTTGATACGGTAGACCATTCCATTCTCGTGGGCCGGCTAAGGAGTATTGGTGTATCTGAGGGGTCTTTGGCCTGGTTTGCTAACTACCGCTCTCAAAGAGTGCAGTGTATAAAGTCAGAACATCTGCGGTCTCAGCCACTGCCTGTCACCAAAAGAGTACCCCAAGGCTCAAGCCTAGACCCCACGCGCTTCTCAATTTACATCAACAACATAGTTCAGGCAATAGGAAGCTCTCTCATCCATTTATATGCAGATGATAGTCTTATACTCAGCTGGCCCTTCCCTGGATTTTGTGTTAAATGCTCTACAACAAAGCTTTCTTAGTGCCCAACAAGCTTTCTCTACCCTTGACCTTTTGTTCTGAACACCTCCAAAACAAGGTTATGTGGTTTGGTAAGAAGAATGTCCCTCTCCCCACTGGTGTGATTACTACCTCAGAGTTTAGAGCTTGAGGTAGTTACCTCATACAAGTACTTGGGAGTATGGCTAGACGGTGCACTGTCCTTCTCTCTGCACATATCAAAGCTGCAGGCTAAAGTTAAATCTAGATCGTAAATCGCTCCACTTTCACCCCAGCTGCCAAACTAACCCTGATTCAGATGACCATCCTAACCGCGGTAGATTACGGAGACATAATTTATAGATTGGCAGGTAAGGGTGCTCTCGAGCAGCTAGATGTTCTTTACCATTCAGCCATCAGATTTGCCACCAATGCTCCTTATAGGACACATTACTGCACTCCTCCGTAAACTGGTCATCTCTGTATACCCGTCGCAAGACCTACTGGTTGATGCTTATTTATAAAACCCTCTTAGGCCTCACTCCCCCCTATGTGAGATATCTACTGCAGCCCTCATCCTCCACATACAACACCTGTTCTGCCAGTCACATTCTGTTAAAGGTCCCCAAAGTACACACATCCCTGGGTCGCTCCTCTTTTCAGTTCGCTGCAGCTAGCGACTGGAACGAGCTGCAACAAACACTCAAACTGGACAGTTTTATCTCAATCACTTCATTCAAAGACTCAATCATGGACACTCTTACTGACAGTTGTGGCTGCTTTGTGTGATGTATTGTTGGCTCTACCTTCTTGCCCTTTGTGCTGTTGTCTGTGCCCAATGTTTGTACCATGTTTTGTGCTGCTGCCATGTTGTGTTGCTACCATGTTGTTTTTGTTATGTTGCCACCATGCTGTGTTGTCATGTGTTGCTGCCTTGCTTTGTTGTTGTCTTAGGTCTCCCTTTATGTAGTGATGTGTGTTTTGTCCTATATTTATATTGTATTCATTTTTAATCCCAGCCTCCGTTCCCACAGGAGGCCTTTTGGTAAGCAGTCATTGTAATTAAGAATTTGTTTTTAACGGACTTCCCTGGTTAAATAAAATAAATAAAAATCCATACCATGCCCAATAAGTACATAAAAAATAGTACGGTTAGTATGAGTACTCAAACACAGCTAAAGTGTCACAAGTTACAGATCCAGTTGAAGATTATAAACAGCTGCAGCTATCACAAACAGTGTCGTCGATCAGCGTCTTAAAAACAGGCAGACACTAACTCCCATAACTTTAATATCTTTTGAAGCATATTCCAGGATGAAGGCATTATGGGAAAAAGATTGCTTTCCCCATCTGTTCTAGCCATAGGAACAGACAAAGTACAGCAGAGACTGAAGGAAGACTGTAGAGTGACTGACCTGGTTAGTAACGAACAGAGATACAAAGGGAGCTGTCCTATCAATACAATATCAATGCTTTAGCCTTCTGGTGGAGAGAGAGAAGTACATTGTACCATGGGTAATTGATGTAGCATTTGTAATAGATCTTAAAGCACCACTGTGTCCAGAGATTAAGGTACTTGTGGAGGTCTGCATATAGACAATATCACCATAATCGAGGACCGATAACAAAGTCCTTTGAACAAGACCCTTTCTGACAGACATTGAAAAATCTTTCACTGACAAAGAAATGATCAGTCTATAATTTTAATGGTAGGTCTACAATCTTGTCCCTGACATCCTTGGAGAGCTCTTTGGTCTTGGCCATGGTGGAGAGTTTGGAATCTGATTGATTGATTGCTTCTGTGGACAGGTGTCTTTTATACAGGTAACAAGATGAGATTAGGAGCACTCCCTTTAAGAGTGTGCTCCTAATCTCAGCTCATTACCTGTATAAAAGACAGCTGGGAGCCAGAAATCTTTCTGATTGAGAGGGGGTCAAATACTTATTTCCCTCATTAAAATGCAAATCAATTTATAACATTTTTCACATGCGTTTTTCTGGATTTGTTTTGTTGTTATTCTTTCTCTCACTGTTCAAATAAACCTACCATTAAAAT
>QNTS01008892.1:23970-35724 GCA_003317085.1 Hucho hucho | reverse complement strand
TTTATTTCCCCTTTATTTAACCAGGTAGTTCTATATGATGTCATAATACACCTTTATTTAACCAGGTAGTTCTATATGATGTCATAATACACCTTTATTTAACCAGGTAGTTCTATATGATGTCATAATACACCTTTATTTAACCAGGTAGTTCTATATGATGTCATAATACAGGGAGGCCAGTTGAGAACAAGTTCTCATTTACAACTGCGACCCGGCCAAGATAAAGCAAAGCAGTTCAACACATACAACAACACAGAGTTACACATTGGAGTAAAACAAACATACAGTCAATAATACAGTAGGAAAAAAACTAATCTATATACAAAGAGTGCAAAGAATTAGTAAATTACGAGTAAATTAGTAGTCTGTTTTTATCCCTTTGGTGGTGTGCTGGCTGTGCTTTGGCGAAGTGGGTGTGGTTATATCCTGCCTGGTTGGCCCTATCTGGGGGTAGCTTTGGACGGGGCCACAGTGTCCTTTTCTGGATCTGGTTTGAGCTCAAACAGGGTTTACACTAGCATCTTTAGCCACAAAGTCATAAAACCCGCCCATTTCGACAATTGATCTTCTTAAAATGTGATTTTAACCCTAATCGTAACCACAACCTTAACCACACTGCTAACCTTAAGCCTTAACCTTAAAATATACCAAAAAGCACGTTTGTAGCCAATTTTGTAGCCAATTGTGACTGAGAATCTGACTTTGTGGCTATATAACGGCTACTGTAGAAACCCTGAAGCAGGGTGACACCTGTGTGAAACTAGCCACAACAAGGATGAGCCACAATAGTGAAATTTGCTGTTCAACTTCACAATAAAAGTTGCCCATTGAAACTAACCCAAACGAATACAAAGAGTGGAATAATGCCATATTTGGACTAGGTAATGCCAAACAAGGTTGGAATGTTGTTATGTAATTTACAAATAAATACAAGAAATAAAGAAAAACTGTTGCCTTTTGGCAAACTCCAAGCAGGCTGTCATGTGCCTTTTACTGAGGAGTGGTTTCCGTCTGGCCACTTTACCATAAAGGCCTGATTGGTGGAGTGCTGCAGAGATGGTTGTCCTTCTGGAAGGTTCTCCCATCTCCACAGAGGAACTCTAGAGCTCTGTCAGAGTGACCATCGGGTTCTTGGTCACCTCTCTGACCAAGGCCCTTCTCCAATTGCTCAGTTTGGCCGGGTCGGCCAGCTCTAGGAAGAGTCTTGGTGGTTCCAAACTTCTTCCATTTAAGAACGATAGAGGCCACTGTGTTCTTGGGGACCTTCAATGCTGCAGAAATGTTTTGGTACCCTACCCCAGATCTGTGCCTTGACACAATCCTGTCTTGGAGCGCTACGAACAATTCCCTCGACCTCATGGTTTGGTTTTTGGTCTGACATGCACTGTCGACTGTGGGACCTTATATAGACAGGTGTGTGCCTTTCCAAATCATGTCCAATCAATTTAATTTACCACAGGTGGACTCAAATCAAGTTCTAGAAACATCTCAAGGATGATCAATGGAAACAGGATGCACCTGAGCCCAATTTCGAGTCTCATAGCGAAAGGTCTAAATACTCATGTACTGTTTTCTACTTTTAATACATTTGAAAACATTTCTAAAAAACTGATTTAGCTTTGTCATTATGGGGTATTGTGTGTAGGTTGATTAGGAAAACAAATATTTAATACATTTTAGATTGAGGCTGTAGTGTAAAAATGTTTGGGGAAAAGGTAAAGGGGTTTGAATACTTTCTGAACGCACTGTATGGGGCATAAGCCTACTCAGTGACACCCACAGACTACATTTCCAAAGAATTTACACAAATATTAGCATCATAGCTCTTATTGCAAGACTTTGACTGTGGTAAATCACCTCGGCAGTCATTCTATTGTGTGTATTGGATAACAATTGAGACATGGATTGTGTATGTGTACCATTCAGGGGGGTGAATGGGAAAGAGAAAATATTTAAGTGCCTTTGAACGGTGTATGGTAGTAGGTGCCAAGTGCATCGGCTTGAGTGTGTCAAAAACTACAATGCTGTTAGGTTTTTCACACTCAACAGTTTGCCATGTGTATCAAGAATTGTCCACCACCAAAAGGACAACCAGACAACTGGACACAACTGTGGGAAGCATTGGAGTGGACCAGCATCCCAACGGAACACTTTTGACACGTTGTAGAGTCCATGCCTCGACGAATTGAGGCTGTTCTGAGAGCAAAAGGAGATGAAACTCAATGTTAGGAAGCTGTTCCTAATGTGTAATACACTCAGTGTATGTATGCCCCTAATGCAAATATGCAGTCTAATACATACACAGAGCTATTTTAACCGTATTTTATTTACTGTTTATTGCCAAATGAATTATGTATTGTATTTATTTTTACGTTATATAATAACATTCCAACCTTGTCTAGCATTATCTAGTAACATTCCGCTATTTGTATCGGTTTGGATCCGTTTGAATGGGGAACTTTTATTTTGAATGCGAACCATTCAATTCCACCGTTGTCCTTATTGTGTGTATCTTCCCACAGGCCAGGGACACCAGAGACCCAATGGGCGCTGAATGACATTTGACACAGTGACTAGTAGCCTGGCCGGTTTTCCTTCCCAAACCCCTGGACTGGAACCTTCAGCACCAAGAAACCCAGAGAGACAAAGGTCCGGACAAACGCTGCAGGTACATTTTTCCCGACCCCTTTATCAGTTGCATATGTACGTGTTCCAGCACAACAACAAGCGGTCAAGCGAGCTAAGTTGAGTTATGTAGTCAGTGACGGTCTAATGACCGTGTCTGTGGTGCCATGGGACGGAGCTAACGTTAGCCGGGGGTTCTCATTGTCCCTTTATTTAACAGCGCCTTGTTGTTGTTGTTGTTGTTGTTGTTGTTATTATTATGTACAATGACGGCCCTACCCGGGCCAAACCCTGCCCTAACCCGGACGAAGCTGGGCCAGTTGTGCGCCGCCACTACGGGACTCCCGGTCACATTTTTTTGTACGTAAAAGAAAAGTTATCTCCCGGTGTCACCGCTAGTGTCCGTGTTCGGTGATCGGCTGGACTAATGCAGAAAGTGGCACGGTCAACGTTAAGCAACACGTCACTCTACCTGTTATCTAGCCGGCTACGGCGCAATGTCGTCTCAAGCTCATGTTTCTAGCTCGCTAGTTAACTAAGACGTGTTATAACGTTAGTGGAGGTGGTGGCTGGTTAGGTCCTATTTTAAAATCCAAACTGAAGTGCTGCTTTGTTAACAGTGGACATGCTACGGGGTAGCAGAGGAGCCATGCAACTTTTTCAGGCTTTCGTTTTACAATCAACCAAAATTTAGCCATTCGTTTTTATTTTCATCCAATAAATGAGAGGAGAACCACATATATTAATGAGAGACTTTTTTAATAGATGGCTACTAATTAACATGTCCTCCTTTTTAAGATTGCAAACTAGTGTACTCACTACCGTTTACGTGTCCATTATGACATTTAGTCCGGTTGGTGAGTTCGTTTTGCATGGCCCAGTTGGTAGATCTATTTTTACACACGCCATTGGCGACTCCGAGTAATATCCACCCACCCGGGGCACCGGGCCATGCCAAACGAACTGCCCCAGTTTCTGTCATAATTCTCTACTCTACAAGTCAGACAGACAGGTCACCGACTCCCTCCCGTATGGAATCAAGTCTTCAACTTTAAATCTAATTTGCGTGCTTAAATTCTGTCACACTGGAATTGGTTGATAATGACAAACCATAGTCAACAGTATCCGCTTTCCTTCTGTTTACAACAGTTTCCTTCATCCCCTTATTTGGATAGATTTTTTAATATTTGGTTGATCACATCGTGCCGATCACTGATCAGGATGCACCAGCACCCTCATTTTAAAGTAAAACATGACTTTAATGTTATAATTAGTCAAATGTTGAGGAAGAATATAATGTTCTCTGTTCAGAGGTACAAATGGTAATACGTTTTCAAATTCTGTTTTCCATGACGTATACTGTCTAATATCTGGTCATCTACAGGAAGCACTGTTTTGCAGTTGGGAGCCACGGTTTTGTGGTATTACCAGGAGATAAACATGCATACCACCCTGCATCCCACTGCTGGCTTGCTTCTGAAGCTAAGCAGGGTTGGTCCTGGTTGGTTCCTGGATGGGAGACCAGATGCTGCTGGAAGTGGTGTTGGGGGCACCCTTTCCTCTGGTCTTAAAAAAATATATATATCCCAATTCCCCAGGGCAGTGATTGGGGACATTGCCCTGTGTAATGTGCTGTCTTTCAGATGGGATGTTAAACGGGTGTCCTGACTCTCTGTGGTCACTGAAGATCCCATGGCACTTATTGTAAGAGTAGGGGTGTTAACCCCGGTGTGCTGGCTAAATTCTCAAACTGGCCCTCATACCATCACTGTCACCTAATCATCCACAGTTTACTATTGACTCATTCATCCCCCCCCCTCCTCTGCCCTGTAACTATTCCCCAGGTTGAGAAGGGGTTCTCAGTCAACTTAATGGGTAAAATAAGGGTTATCTCAGAATAAGAGAACAAATATGTTTGCCTACAAAGCAGGAATGGTCTAAATCATAGATTAGTAGGCCTATACACTGAGGGGAGGTTTCCTGCACACAGATTAAGCCTAATCCTGGACTAAAAAGCATGTTCAATGGAGATTCTCCACTGAGTTAGCTTTTTAGTCAAAGACTAATCTTAATATGTGTCTGGGAAACTGGCCCTGAGTGTACAAAACATTAGGAACACCTACCTAATATTGAAATGACCCCCTTTTTCCCCCTCAGAAACACACTTAATCTGCCGGGGCACGGACTCTACAAGGTGTCAAGCATTCCACAGGGATGCTGGCCCATGTTAACTCCAATGCTTCCCACAGTTGCGTCAAGTTGGCTCGATGTCCTTTGGGTGGTGGACTATTCCTGATACACACAGGAAACTGTAGAGCCTGAAAAACCCAGCAGCGGTGCAGTTCTTGACACCCTCTAACCGGTGCGCCTGGCACCTACTACCATACCCCGTTGAAAGGCACTTAAATATTTAGTCTTGCCCACTCTCTGAATGGCACACATACATAAATCCATGTCACAAGGCTTAAAAATCCTCCTTTAACCTGGCTCCTCCCCTTCATCTACACTGATTTGAAGTGGATTTAACAAGTTAAATGAATAAGGGATCATGGCTTTGACCTGGTTACACCTGGTCAGTCTGTCATGGAAAGAGCAGGTGTTCCTAATGTTTGGTACACTCCATGTATACTACTACTACTACCACTGAAGGTTAACATATCTTAGTTTCCTCCACCAGGAAGAGAGATTATGTTTAACAGTCATAAAAAGTAATAGAAGTTATGACCGAAAATAATCAGCAAGACCCTATAGTTCTTCAAGATTTCTTGAATTTCAGAGTGGATTCTTCCTCCCTCCATCTCCAGACATGCATGGCTGGCTCTAGTCATTTTTGTGGCCCTAAGCCATGTTTGGATATCTGAGTGAGAATGACTAATAAAATCAAATCGGGGCCCCCTGGCGGCTGGGGGCCCTAAGCGACCGCTTATGTCGCTTATGCCTGGAATCGGCCCTGCAGACATGGGTCAAGATCCCTGCACCAACAATGATTGTGTGGTGATGAACTAGCCTATCCAGCAGCATAGCTGTCCAACCTAAGTTGGCAGTTGGCATTGTATGCAAGAATGTGCATTGACATTTGTCTCTCTGGAATAGTGGCCCAGGTTCTTTATGCCACCCCACTCTATGGAGTTGCATTTAAAATAGGCCTATATAAGCCTAGTATTTCTTCTTAACAATATTCAGCCTGTGTAATATCGTCACACTTTTTTTACTCCTTGTTAAGTCTTAGGTAAAACAGAATCACCAGACGAAAAAGCTTGCCTTGAGTTTAGGCTACATTCTGTCCCCCCAAGGCAAATCAATAACTTGAAAGGACTGCAGTCTCGCGTCTTGAGGTGTTGGCCTCCAATGTAGCTGCCTGGATCGGTGCCCTCTACGTCATTAAATGTGGTGGCTGGTAGGGACCTATTCATGCCCTCCTATCTGTTTGTTTTCAGGAATGTCTGAAGTTAGTGTTGAGGCTGAGTCCCCAGTCCAAGACCTGCAAATGGAGTCAACTAAGGAGGCTCAGAATACTGAGAACTTTCAAAGAGAGAGCGAGGAGGATGCTCACAGCTTTGATAGTACTGAATATGTACTGAACAACGATGAAGTGCCTCATGGTGACAGAGCTGAAAACGACAGTGATGTTCAAAATGACAACGATAATGCCGAGAACAGCGATGGCGCTCAAAATTATGGTGTTCAGAGCGATAATGAGAATACGCAAAACAGTGTGAATGCTGAGCATGATGTTGATGATGATGATGATGATGTTTCAAACACTAGTGGCAATGCACATTCCGTCAATGCCGGTGCCAAAAGGGAGAATTGCCATACAGTGACTACTGATACACCAAAGGAACGAAAGAAAAATGAAGATTCTCACACTCATACAAAGGTGACATATTTATCTTCAATGCAGACAACAGCTCTGAGAATCATTCATTCCAGCTCTCTCTGGTTCATGTTGCTATATGTCACAAAAAACGTGGATAGCGTTACACCATAGTTCAGGATATCGTTATTATTATGATATCCAATGCTGATATAGCTTATGAACCATTTCTTAACAAAAATACAACATGAACTGGAGTTAAAGCTCTGAATCAATACTTATTGATTTTTTTTGATTTCCTTTATAATCGTTGATCCCTTTTTTTGTCGTTGGGTGCCTTCCCCTTATGTTTCCCATTTTTCTGCTTGGTGCAACTCTAGAAGGAGTACGGGCTACGTGCATTTGTGTTGTTGGTGTAACTTTATTTTGCATATCTGCCTTTTACGGGGTGTACTTCCTGATTAGTTGTACTGTGGTGTCTGGCAGCGCCAGTGAAAGTGCTGGTGATGGCCTATGCTTCCTGTGAATTCCCCTGCATGCATTCTCCGCCTATTGCCAATAGAGTTGTTTTAATTGAATTTGTATTTTTGTTTAACTTTAATTGAGTTGTGTTTTACAGGTACATGCCAAGATGTTATGTTTGCCTTTGACTTTCAGCATACCAGCCTGTAGCCACCTTTTTATGCAGTAGTGACACTATTGTCCCCATCCTAGCCATGGTGGGGCCTGTACGTGTGACTGTTCCCATGCAATTATAAGAATCCAACCCAGTGTTTCCCGCGTGTGTGGATACAGCACCCTGAATTGAATAGGCCTGTCACATGGTTGGGTCATCGCTGTAGGTGGAGTGATTTGGACTGCTGCCTCGACCTTCCCAGTCAATGTCAGATCCAACGTTGTTGTGTTCGACCACTCCAAGCTGTTAGTTCCATGCAGTTCACTTGGATCGTTCCCCAACGTTGAATGAGTAATTGTGCTTCAGGTGGTGATGCCATCCTGAAGTGTTGTGGCTTCATACCAACTGGCTCTTTTTTTTATATCATTTCTATCTTTTATGCACTCAATCTCTGTAATGGGCTGCATGAAGTAGTCACATGCTATGCAATCACTGTACCCGTCTCGCTAGTAAGCCCCGGTTGCTTTACAGTCTGCCCTGAAGCAAGCCTTGGTTTCCTCCCTCAGCTCAGCTGATCAGGAGGCTGCTGTTGTTATCCTCCCCCCCCCCACTTGTCAGCTAGTTTCCAGGCTACTGAACTCTAGGGGCCTGAGCTCTGTCTCTGTTATGCCAAACATTGCCTCCATGTTCACCCTTTCAGTACCTTAGAACCATTTCTGTGTCTTGTAACCAGTCTTTGTTCTTCAGGAATTGGTACTGCTATATTGGCTTTTGCCAACAAATGTATTTAATCTAGGCCTAGATATACCGGTAGTTGTTGGGGCTGTCAGGTGTCTATCAATACAGTTGTGTGAACACTGGTATACCCATTGACTTGTTACAACTCGTACTCTGGGAGGACAGACAGACGAGAGTCTGTCTTCTCTACCTCAACAGTTAGACAAGCCTACCTGTGGATGTCTCTGTTGCCTGCCTGCATGTGGGCGTCTTGTGGCCTATTTAAATATTCATGTTGTGTGTTATCTGATACCTGGATCTCTTTGCACCGTTGGCACACTCCGCTGCCAATCATTTCACGAAGCTCGTTGTTGCTTATGGAGCTTGTTTTTGGGCAATGTTTTAAAACGAGTGCAAAATCCCGAGAATATCTTCATACACTGAATCCTATTGTACTATTGCAAATGCATTAGGACCTATGCTTTGTCCTAATGCAACGGAATAAGGAGAAAGTATACTGGCCTACTTCTTCCCCGGATGAGCCTCCCCAATATATTGAGGCCAAAACTCCAACACAAGTCTTTTTTTATTAGGTTGTCGTCTGGAGCGGTTCATGTACTCATGCACATACCAAATGACACACACACACACACACATAAACAAAGCAGTGCTCTGTGTTTGCACTTGTTTATAGTGTATTTTCTCATTTGCATGGAGTGTGAAATAAAAGTCATATTTTGGCAGCCACAAATGAATGTGTTAGCCTCCCGGTTTGAACAAGCAGATAGCCTACTCTTGGTTCATGCACTTGATCCCCACCTAAATCCCAATGAAGCAGACTTGTCCCATTCTCTAGGTGATGTGTTTTTTTTTTTTGGGGGGGGGGGACTCACTCTGTGATGCCATTTTAAAATCTGGTTAAGGGCTTGGCTCATCCTCTCATGTTGATGTTGGAATTAGCACTGCTTGATCTCGTTACCATGGTCTGTGAATGGAGCAGCTAAGATGACCTGCACCTCACACAAGCATTTATGCCAGCGCTAGCCTCTCTGCGTTACTTAGACATCAGTCCAAAAGGCCACTGAGGAACGGACTTCATGCTCCACTTTGTCATTTCCAAATAATAATAAACCCATGACAATGGCAGGGTTTTAGAAATACCGATTGTACGGACCGAGTGCTATAAAAGGGCTATCCGTTCACCGTAGCTACGCCAAGCTGTATACGGACCGAGTGCTATAAAAGGGCTATCCGTTCACCGTAGCTACGCCAAGCTGTATACGGACCGAGTGCTATAAAAGGGCTATCCGTTCACCGTAGCTACGCCAAGCTGTATACGGACCGAGCGCTATAAAAGGGCTATCCGTTCACCGTAGCTACGCCAAGCTGTATACGGACCGAGTGCTATAAAAGGGCTATCCGTTCACCGTAGCTACGCCAAGCTGTATACGGACCGAGTGCTATAAAAGGTTACAGATGTCTATGTCCATTAACATTTTATAGCCGGCATCAAAAGGCCAATTTATTAACCACTGTTACAGTAATTCCACATGCGTCTTGTCAATGATGACAATGTCATGAGGTTTTCTACCTACACACTATAGCCTCATAATAACTTTTCATTTGCTATAGAGAATTTGGAATTGATGAATCGTTCAAGTGTTTCAATGAATACTTATTTAATTAAAATTGTAGCTCTCCTTGACCCATGGTTTAATCAAAGCCTTTAGACAAAAACAGATTTGTTCTTAATTGACCAACACAATTCCTGCTGCATGGACGGGGTTGGCGTCGCTGCTTTAACAACTACGCCCATCTGTATTTTTAGCCTCTTCTGACAGTGACTCAGACAGTCAGTGTGGTTCTGTTGGAGAAGGTGTGAAGGTGCTCGTCACACCTTCTCACAGTCCTACATATTCTCCCTATGGGTGACGACATGTGACTGAAGTGTGTAAACGGCTTGAAGAGTTGCCCTTTGACTCTCTTAACAATATCATACCAGACGTTTAGCCTCATCTGTTTTGACAACTGAAAACTTTTGTTTGGTCTGGTGTGTGGACAATTTTTTTGTATATTGACTAGACAGTGGCTTCACCCTTGTTTTTGTTGTATTTTCCTTGCCCAGATTCCTTGGAGTCCTAGTTTATAAATATGAAACGGTACAATAACTCTGCTTGACCCAGATAGTTCTGCTTTGTCCGAGGTAATGAGAGGCAATTAGAAAATCTATGTTACTCCGTCACAGCACAGCGTCTCAATCCTAAAGAACTAAAGAGATGGTTGGATTATTTTGCCCTGATAACTGTGGCAGACCTGGAATAGCCTGGGAGAGGCCCTCATAAAAGCATTGCCATGGAGACCAGGTGGATCTTTGGAACAACCCGAAGGACCATGCGTTAATTCTAGTTCTATTTCTGTAGAGTAGAAATTGTTTAATTTGGTTGCAAGAAATATTTGATACTGCTCAATCAGGGCAGTGATGACTAGCTCCAAGGCTCTAAAAAACATTTGAAGATTTCCAATTATTCTTGCTGTATAAAGAGGGCATGTGAGGTATCTTGTGGAATTCTCTGAAGGGTGACTGATCTCCTTTTATGCAATAACTCGGCTTGAGCCTAATACACTGTTTAAAAACCACCCTAATACTGCAGGATGCTATCTCAATGTATTGTTCATCACGGATGGTGCCAGTGACCACAAGATGGCAGCCCGTAGTCATCAAATTCTGTTGAGAGGGTCCCCTCTGCTTACTCTTCTAGACAAACGTTAGGTTAAAAGCATAGGCCTACAGCTTCACTCATGCACAGTGCACACTTGCAAGAGGAAATTGAGGTAAGTCTCATGCAATGTATGCAACACTGTGTTAATCTCTTACTATTGCTGTTTGTGATTGCAGGACAGCACTATGGATGAGGAGGTCCACAGGAGCCCTGCGGCAGAGATCTCAGTCACCAGCAATGGAGACTTGGAGGAGAGCCACGAGGATGTGTTCGGGGTAAGGGCTGGACAGAGCATCCCCTTTGGCACTGCGCTCACTACACTACACTACACATAATTACATGCACGCACTGCTTCTCAAAACTGAGTTTGCACTTGAATTTTTTACTTGAAAGGGAACCACATTATTGCGACATAATAATGAGGACAGAATGAATTGGTAGGCCTAAGCAACTTTGCAATCAGAGCCAGTGGGACAGTGCACTGATCGATTGGGCAAGTGGATACACAACGCTACTAGAGCTTACAGCCAAGCTTTACAAAAGGAGTTTCTTTTATTTATGGGAACATGTCGAAATCGGCAGTTTGCCCAACTCCGATCCACACCAGCCTCCACATCATGAATAGCCCTGCACTGACTGGCATAGTTTCTATAGTCATTCGTAAGGCACAGCAGATGGCTTGGCTTCCATTGCTCTTGTTAAATTATTTTTTTTAAATCCACAAATGTGATGATGGATAAATTGGCCAAGAAATACCTTGACACCCCGGCGTCATTGTCATAACCTGTTTTATAATATGGTCATAATGCATACATTGAGACCTGTTCTGACATACAGTATGTTGCGTTATTTTATGGCTGGTTATGACACCTACATGAGTGTCAAAAGCTACCATAAAAGGCAAAACATGACATTGCACCATAGCGTAAGTGTCAACAGTATGTTTATGTTATATTCTGTTTTTGGGAAATTGACCATATAAAATGATAATTGTTATTGTGCACACATTGATGTCAGACGTGCACCTACCCCAATGTTCTGTTACTGATGACTGGGATGAATACAGGAGCTGATTTCAGGAGCAGGACAAGACACCCTCTTTGTTACTGATGACTGGGATGAATACAGGAGCTGATTTCAGGAGCAGGACAAGACACCCTCTTTGTTACTGATGACTGGGATGAATACAGGAGCTGATTTCAGGAGCAGGACAAGACACCCTCTTTGTTACTGATGACTGGGATGAATACAGGAGC
>QNTS01008892.1:2104-22737 GCA_003317085.1 Hucho hucho | reverse complement strand
GATTTCAGGAGCAGGACAAGACACCCTCTTTGTTACTGATGACTACTGTAAAGGCATGTACGTGATAGGCCTATCTGGCTTATATGATTATGATGGACATAATGCTTCTTGACAGAGTCTTAAAGTGTATTTTCTTAGTCCAAGTAAAGTGACACAGAACAGTCGTTATACTACATGACGGTGTCATAAAGTGTATTTTCTACAAGTCATTTAAAATATGATGAAAAAACATGACTGTAAGGAGTTCATTACAACAACGAAGGATTTAAGAAAAACTTTCAACCGAAAGGAAACTTCTTGGCTGAATTTAAAAAAATAAAATAAATGTGGGGTTTGACACTCTTATGTAGGTGTCATAACCAGCTGTAAAATAACGCAATATATGTCAGAACACTTGTAAATATATGGGTCATGACCATGCTATGGCAAGTTATGTCAGCTGTTATGACATGGTTATGACCATGTCATAACTTGTTGACACTGGGTGTCAAGTAAAGCGTTACCAAATTCTCCCCAGCAGTGATCGTGTAACCCTATTCCTAGTGCCATACCATTATTCAATAAAGGATTACATTTCATATAGCTACATGATTGTAGTTGTAATCAGTAGGATCAGGCAGCAGGTATCCTCCTCCACTCTCTGAGGAGGATAATTGGTTGTCAGTGAAATTCTGTTTCACCCTTAGTTTGTCGCAGTGCGATAAGATGTCTAGACTGCGATCCTTGGCATGGCTTTTAACAGGCAAGCAGTGCCCGGCTTTGTTTATTGTCGCATCAATTTACTAGACGTACAATGACGTTTGGCAAGATATGTCTTTCTAAGGATTACATCGCTGCAAGACGTACTATGGATGGACCTAGCCTCCACTACATACTGGTGACTGACCAAATAAAGGAAAAGCCAACATAGCGTCTTAACCCATTACAGTCTAAGTCCTGTCTAAGCTGGGGGAGGCAGAGGGGTTCTACTAACCTATATGGAATTGTTTTAAGGTCATACCAAGGATTATTTGATTTTGAGACCCCTTGAAGTATAAAATATATAAAACAATTATTAGATGAAAATGTGTATTTGGCCTTACTGCTACATATTAGCCCATGCAAACAAATTGAATAACCGATTCACTACATGGAACAAAAATCTAAAGGAAATCTAGTGTCTCCTATATCTGAGAGATTATTTAACTCCTTATTTTTGGGACTAAACAGTCTCCACATATACACAAAAGTATGTGGACACTTTCAAATGAGTGGATTTGGCTGTTTCAACCACACCTGTTGATGATAGGTGTATAATATCGAGCACACGGCCATGCAATCTCCATAGACAAACATTGGCAGTAGAATGGCCTAACTGAAGAGCTCAGTGACTTTCAACGTGGTACCGTCATAGGATGCCACCTTTTCAAAAAGTAAGTTTGTCAAATTTCTGCCCTGCTTGAACTGCCCCGGTCAATTGTAATTGCTGTGTTTGTGAAGTGGAAATGTCTAGTAGCAACAACGGCTCAGCTGCGAAGTGGTAGGGCACACAAGCTCACAGAAGGGGACAGCTCAGTGGTGAAGCACGTAGTGTGTAAAAAGTCGTCTGTCCTTAGTTGCAACACTCAGTACCAAGTTTCGAACTGCCTCTGAAAGCAATGTCAGCACGAGCTGTTCGTCGGGAGCTTCATGAAGTGGGTTTCCATGGCCGAACAGCCACACACAAGCCCAAGATCACCATGCGCAATGCCAAGCGTCAGCTGGAGTGGTTTAAAGCTTGCCGCCATTGGACTCTGGAGCAGTGGAAACGCATTCTCTGGAGCGATGAATCACGCTTCACCATCCGGCAGTTCGACTGACAAATCTGGGTATGGCGGAAGCTAGGAGAACGCTACCTGCCGCAATGCATGGTGCCAACTGTGCAGGAAGAATAATGGTCTGGGGCTGTGTTCATGGTTCGAGCTAAGCCCCTTGGTTCCAGTGAAGGAAAATCTTAATGCTACGGCATACAATGACATTCTAGAAGATTCTGTGCTTCCAACTTTGTGGACTGTTTGGGGAAGGCCCTTTTCCTGTTTCAACATGACAATGCACCCTTGCAAAAATCGAGGTCCATACAGAAATGGTTTGTCGAGATCCGTGTGGAAGAACTTGACTGGCCTGCACAGAGCCCTGACCTCAACCCCATCGAACACCTTTGGGATGAATTGGAACGTCGACTGCGAGCCAGGCCTAATCGCCCAACATCAGTGCCTGACCTCACTAATGCTTTTGTGGCTGAATGGAAGCAAGTCCCTGCAGCAATGTTCCAACATCTAGTGGAAAGCCTTTCCAGAAGAGTGGAGGCTGTTATAGCAGCAAAGGGTGGGACCAATTCCATATTAATGCCCATGATTTTTGAATGAGATGTTCGACGAGCAGGTGTCCACATGTAGTGTACTTCCATCATTTTTTTTCTAACTGGTACCGGTTGACCATCAGTCTTTTGAGGCCTGTGGGCGTCCTAGAGAAAACAACCGACATGTATGTGTTCGTGGCAGTCTCACCTTTTAGTGTGTGGCACAAACTGTTCGGACGCTACAGCTTGTGGAGGCCGTAGAGGAAAACGGAGAACACCGTCATTGTTCGTGAGAGTCTCACCTTTTAGTGTGTGGCACAAACTGTTCGGACGCTACAGCTTGTGGAGGCCGTAGAGAAAAACGGAGAACACAGTCATTGGAGGCCGTAGAGGAAAACGGAGAACACCGTCATTGTTCGTGAGAGAGGTGTCATAATATTTTGTGGGCAAAAAAATAAAATGTTCTGACACTACAGATAATTTTGTGAGAAGACCGATTTTCGGGATGTCTCATGGTCTGACAAACACAGCTTTAACTCACCCCAGATGCGGAAGTGCAACATCGGTGGATGTGGTGGATTGAGAAGCATCTAATGCGTATCTCTAGGTTAAAATGACAGATTTTCATTAGGATTTTGTTTTATTATGCTTATTAGATTTCCACAGGTTCGCAGACATCTACTCTAGGGGTTAATAGGTCGTTGGGCCGCAACAAACCGCCAGAACAGCATTAGTGCGCCTTGGTAATGATTCCACAAGTGTCTGGAACTTGATTGGATAGATGCGACACCATTCTTCCACGAGAAATTCAATAATATTGTGTTTCGTTGATGGTGGTGGAAAAATGCTGTGTCAGTCGCCATTCCAGAATCTCCCATAAGTTTTCAATTGGGTCAAGATCTGGTGACTCCCATGCCATATGGATTACATAGTTTTTTCATGCTCATCAAACCATTCGGTGGCCACTCGGGCATTGTCATCCTATGGGGCATAGCCATGGTAGCCAAAACAATGAGCAACATTTTATGACCCTAAGCATTAGTTGTTTAGGAATTGCTCAGGAACCACACCTGTGTGGACGTACCTGCTTTCACTATACTTGGTCTCCCTCGTTTAAAGTCATTTGATGCCCCAGCTGTGCATTTAAAACAGTAGCAGCAGCTCCGCATCGCGGGATTTAATTATGTTTTGATAAGAAGATGGATAGGCCTATACTTCATATAGGCTACATATATTATCATCTGTTAGCTATTCCACATTTTGTTGTGTTACAGCTTGAATTCAAAGTGGATTAAATGGATAATTTTTCTCACCCATCTACATTAACACCCCATAATGACAAAGTGAAAACATGCTTGCCGCTGAAAAGCATCCCCATAGCATGATGCTGCCACCACCGATGTTCCCTCTATCCTTATCAGTCTCCCGGTCCATGCCGCTGAAAAGCATCCCCATAGCATGATGCTGCCACCGCCATGCTTCACGGTAGGGATGGTGTTAGACGAGTGATGAGCTGTGCCTGGTTTTCTCAGGTCTCATTAAACCACATCTTTTGCTTTATGATCTGAGACTTTCACGTGCCTTTTTGCAAACTCCAGGCGTGCTGTCATGTGCCTGTTTCTCAGGAGTGGCTTCCGTCTAGCCACTCTCCCATAAAGCCCAGATTGGTGAAGTGCTGTGGAGACTGTTGTCCTTCTGGCAGGTTCTCCGATCTCAGCAGAGGAACTCTGTACTTCTGGTCATTGGGTTCTTTACAAACAAACACGTGACTGGCTCAACTGTTGTGGGGAACTATGGTAATCTATGTAAAATAATGTGATTGGTGAAAGGAAGAACGCGATATGCTTCATCTCCTAATGTATTGCACAAGTTGACTGCAGGTATTTTCTTAAAGTAGCAACAAATATTAAAATGTATTGTAAAACTGAAACTAAAATTCAACGGTATTGAAAAATCATCCCGTGGCTATTTCCAAATACCCCAGTATATGGTATATACGTTATACCACCCAAGCCTATTCTATTCTTGTCTGTTGTCCATGTGGTATTGTTGCCGCTCTCTATGTCCATGGTTATCATGTATTGATTGATGAATATATCATACTTATCCACATTAGATAATACAGACCGATGGTACATGGTATTAACATGAATGTCAAGACAGACATTGTGAAAATTGGTCACATGCAGTTCAAATCCCGTCAGTCCTCTGTTTATGTCACTGATGGTAAGGGTTTTGTGACCATTGTAAACACACAGAACTTCGCCCCATTGGGGTCTTGCTGTCTAATTTATGTTTAGGGATCGTGCCGTGCTTTGTTCGGCTATATGATGTAATAAGGGGCAAGCAGTAATGCTATATTTCCCATAAGGACAGTTTCAAATCTCTGACATATATACCTATTTTATGATGGAATAAATAGTAATGCATAGTGCCGGAGTCTGGCGCAGCAGTAACGCTCCCGACTTGCGACCATACGCCCCCCAAGGCGATGGGTCTCTGCTCACCCAACTGTTTTTGCCCTTCCTTACTGTATCTCCTCCTTGGTTTGAGGTTACTTAGGTCTTTGGGCCACACATTCTGAACATGTGGATCTTACCCCTATCACTCACATTCTGAACATCACTCAGATAGTATTTTTTTTTCTGTTAGCAGTGGCTATAGGTAGGCTAAGTTAGCAGTGGCTATAGGTAGGCTACGTTAGCAGTGGCTATAGGTAGGCTAAGTTAGCAGTGGCTATAGGTAGGCTAAGTTAGCAGTGGCTATAGGTAGGCTACGTTAGCAGTGGCTTTTGAAACACATCCAAATCAACCTGTCTGTAAGTGACAAACTAGAGCCAAGTATTAAAATAAATGAAGATGTCCTTTTTAAAATAATGTCATACGAATCATCATGTTATTAACAGAACATTGTCACGATGTGTAGGATACATGATCATTGTCATCTGTCATTTACACCTGCATTGCTTGCTGTTTGGGGTTTTAGGCTGGGTTTCTGTACAGCACTCTGTGACATCAGCTGATGTAAGGAGGGCTTTATAAATACATTTGATTTGATCTCCCTTTTTAAAGTAATTTCCAATGTGTTGCCCGATGGTGGTAACTTGATCTCTTACACTGGACGTCAGCCAATAGCTTTGATGTCGCTGGTGTGGTTCAGGGTGATTTGAGAGGAAGCAAGCAGAATGTACCTAAAGGGAAAATATATTCTCATAAAACCTGTGCAGGACATTTGTTTCATGAAGTCCTTTGGAGTATTTTTCATCTTAGTGACGATTGTAGTTACAATTCGTGACCGTCTGTGACGCTTCCGATGTTGTCTGTGTACGGGCACATTTTTTGACAATATAAATTCTGTGTTTGTTCTGTTTCTGTAAACCGTGAGAATGCATCAGCTTTCAACTCATTGGTGGTGGTGGAACAAGTACTCCATGTTCATACTCTAGTAAAAGTCAAGATACCTTAATAGTAAATGACTCAAGTACAAGTGAAAGTCACCCAGTAAAATACTACTTGAGTAATAGTCTAAAAGTATTTGTTTTTAAATATACTTAAGTATCAAAAGGAAACGTAGTTGCTAAAATATGCTTACGTTTCAAAAGTAAAAGTATGAATAATTCAAAATTCCTTATTAAGCAAACCAGACGGCACAAATGTTGTTTTTTTAAATTTACGGATAGACAGGGTCACACCAACACTCAGACATCATTTTAAAGACAAAGCATTTGTGTTTAGTGAGTCCGCCAGATCAGAGGCAGTAGGGATGACCAGCGATGTTCTCTGTTTAGTGAGTCCACCAGATCAGAAGCAGTGGGGATGACCAGCGATGTTCTCTGTTTAGTGAGTCCTCCAGATCAGAGGCAGTAGGGATGACCAGGGATGTTCTCTGTTTAGTGAGTCCGCCAGATCAGAGGCAGTAGGGATGACCAGGGATGTTCTCTGTTTAGTGAGTCCGCCAGATCAGAGGCAGTAGGGATTACCAGGAATGTTCTCTGTTTAGTGAGCCCGCCAGATCAGAGGCAGTAGGGATTACCAGGAATGTTCTCTTGATAAGTGCATGAATAGACCATTTTCGGTCCTGCAAAGCATTCAAAATGTAACGAATACTTTTGAGTGTCAGGGAAAATTATGGAGTAAAAATAAAATTTTCTTTAGTAATGTATTGAAGTAGAAGTTATAATATATAAATAGCAAGGTAAAGTACAGATACCTCAAAAAACGACTTGTAGTACTTTTAAAAGTATTTTTACTTAACCTCTTGGTGATAATTAAGTAGCGCTGGGGCGCTAGCGCCCCGTTCCCGAACACTACACGGGGAAATGTAAGGCGCCAAATTCAAAATCCAAAAGTTGAATTATTAAATATTCATCAATGTACAAGTGTTGCATAGTCATCAAAAGCTCTGATTCTTGGCGATATAACAGCGTTGTCAGATTTCAAAAAGGCTTTACGGCGAAAGCACGACATTTGATTGTTTGAGGATAGCACCTCTCCTATTTTCTACATTAGCATAAATTCATATCCAGCGCGGGTCACACAACCCATATAAGAGCTAAAATAAATCACTTATCTTTCGAAGAACTTCTGCTGAGGGCTTCCCAAGTGTCCATGAAGACATCCAATGGTTCTTTTGTTAGAAAAAGTAATTTATTATATCCATAAGTCTCCATTTGGTTGGCGCGTTCTGTTCAGAAAATCCACCGTCGAGTCGCCCATTGACCCGTGAAGAGAACGCATTCAAATTATACCTATCACCTTTCTCCAGACAAATCAAACATCATTTTTAATGTATCCTTTTATGTATATTTACTATAATATTTCAACCGGACGATAACGATAGGAAAGGAAAAAAACACAGAGCGCGCGAGACCGTGAACGCGCATGTCATTCTACTGAGTTCCGGTGTCCACGTCTAAATTCTTCTTCTATTCGCTTCTAATTCAACCTAACGTCATCAAACCCTGTCTAAAGACTGTTGACATCCAGTGGAAGCCATAGGTACTGCAGTCTCAGTCCTACATAACATTGAATCCAATAGGCAGACAGGAGAAAAAGGTCAACAACAAAAAAACCCGGTTGGATTTTCCTCTGGTTTTTGCCTGCTATATCAGTTCTGTTATACTCACAGACATTATTTTAACGGTTTTAGAAACTTCAGAGTGTTTTCCAATAGTACTAATTATGTGCATATCCTAGTTTCTGGGCCTGAGTGGCAGGCATTTTACTTTGGGCACGCCAGACTCTCCAAAACCGACACTGCTGCTGATCCCTAAGTAGTTTTAAGTACTTTACACCACTGGTGTGTTCTTCAATGTGAACCTCTGACCGATGCATTTTTCCTCCTTGACTTTAGGACCCTTCTTATGGTGACCTGCACCTGTCAGAAAGCCACATCAGCTACGGCAACTATGCCTCGATGACAGAGGGCGTCATTTCATCAGGACCATACAAAGGTACAGTAACCAGACTGTCAAGAAATGGCGTGCAGCAGCAAATTGAATGTAAAGACTGTTTCCAGTGAGTGCAGTTTTTGTACTAGTACCTAGTACAAAGTGCAGATTGTGGCTTCTATCAGTGTAATTGTCTGCATCATTTACAATCCCCCAGTTTTTGTGTATTTGTATGTATATTTATTTATTTTCCTTTATTATTTTCCCTTAACCCTAATAGGAGTAAACTTATGGACAACAATATTTAGGCTTCTACTTCCAGCTTGTACATAATATATACATTTTACGGACACAGTATATTTTACAATAGTTGTCTTTTGGTTTTAATTCCATCTTTCAGCTTCCCTCAACCCCTTCCATCTATCTCTGAAGAGCATCCAGTTTTGATTTCTATTTGCCATATATTTTTCAACTGTGCTGTTTCACAAAAGTTCTGAATCTACATACATTTTACAGACGCAGTTTATTTTACATTAGTTTTCTTGTTATTTTTAGTCCCACCCTTAAATAAGAGTTTCCTAATGTTGGTTCCATGGTCTGTAGCCCAACTTCCACTAGTTACTGTACAACACACATCTCATTGTGCTCAAATTAACATTATTATATCTAGCCTAGACATGACAGAACGCCATCCTTATTACATTATCGTTTGAGAGACCCTTTTTGGGGTATTCAGGGTTCTACACAATTTTTTTTTTTTTTTCAGCACCAATTGTCTTATTTTTTTAAATAATTGATCATTACCTGGCTTGTGTTCCATAATATGCCTGCAGTCCAAACAGAACCAGGCGTATAATGATTAGCCATCTTTTAAATTAGCATTCCGTTGCGTTCTTACATTGATTTGGATAGATTTACAGTAACAGCATAGAAAAGAGACTTAAAATAAAGTGCAAAATGTATTTAAGTGCTATGTGTTCTTTTTTGCTAAATCCTCTAGAGTGCAGAATTTGAAAAAAAACGATGCTTGATACCACAACAACAACAAAAAAACGGGGGAGACGGACTTTGATTTTCCCACAGTTTTTTTCCCTCCAGTTTTTCGCTCTCAAAATCCAACCTTTTTAAATAGAACATCCTAAGTCCACATCAATGCTTAAACCACATTAGGGAAAAATTTGAGGTCAGATTGTAATTATTATTTTTGTGTAGTTACCCTTTAGTTTAGGTGGGCACCACCCAGACTGTTGTTTGGCTAGCTGTGTTTCTGTAGCCACGGACGGCGGTTTCATTTGATGCATCATTGCATTTGCAGACATAGGTAAGATAGGAATAGTATAGCTAATGTGATGAGTAGATTGGACGGTCATAGTTTAGGCTAATAATCAATGCAGTGTTCGTAAACAATACTTCAATGCACGTTTGAGTGCGTAGTGGCGTAGAGTATTCTAGGCAATAGGCTATATCAGATACGTTTCTTGGCCTTTTTATAAACCAATTTCATGCAATTCTATTCAGTTATATGACTGGGGACGTTAGCAGAATCTTTTTCTAGTGTGACAAAAATTACATGGTAGCTGACACTGAAAAACGGATCAATAAAAACAACTTCTGATCCATATAATCGTCCTACGAGGAAGGGAGACACACTAATAGTCTACAATCGTGCCCCACAGTGGTGTCCTAATACCCATAAAACCTAGCAGTCAAACAGGGAAATGGTTCCAATCATTTTTTCACCATTCATTTTTCCCATAGGGAATTCTAGAAAAGCTTACACTAAGGGCTGTGTTTTGTGTAGGCTTACCCTGGTGTAAAGTTTTGATAACCATGTAAATCCCTCTCGGACAAAGTGACTTTTATCAATCTATTCGGCTCTATTTACATGATGTCTACTTAAATGCTAATTACCATTTTCGAATCTGAGAGTAAGACAACACATCCCTGCATGCTCCTGCTCTCTAGCTCACACCTTTACTAACAGGTATTGTGACAATTTAAAACTTGCACAAGACAGTTCACAGAATTGTCCATTTTAAAGAAATGTATCCAATTTTATTTACTAAATTTAGCTAACATTAGATAGTTAATCTAGAGATTGTTACCTTTGTCTCGATTTGGCAGTCTCGTCCAGATCATCATGGCATTTGTAGTTCTTTATGATAGCCACATTAGCAGCTAATTAGCATATTTTTGGGGGGTGGGCGAAAACAGGCGAATATATTGATAAGTCACCTTGTACTAGAGAGATGTATACAGTTATCAAAATATCAGAGGCGAAGGTCGAGAGCCATGTGTCCTCCAAAACACGACCCTGCCAAGCCGCACTGCTTCTTGACATACTGCTCGCTTAACCCAGAAGCCAGCCGCACCTGGTACAACTGGTTGCCGTGTCAGCGCGCATGCGCCCGACCTGCCAAAGGAGTCACTAGAACGCGATGGGACAAGCACATCCAGGCCAAACCCTCCAGTAACCCGGACGATGCTGGGCTAATTGTGCGTCGCCTCATGGGTCTCCCTGTCGCTTACCTCCTGGGGGCAGCCTGTCAGGAAGTCCAGGATCCAGTTGCAGAGGGAGGTGTTTAGTCCCAGGGTCCTTAGCTTAGTGTTGAGCTTTGTGCGCATTATGGTGTTGAACGCTGAGCTGTAGTCAATGAACAGCATTCTCACATAGGTGTTTCTTTTGTCCAGGTGGGAAAGGGCATGGAATGCCATTGAGATTGCGTCATCTGTGGATCTGTTGAGGCAGTATGCGAATTGGAGTGGGTCTAGGGTTTCCGCGATGATTGTGTTGATGTGAGCCATGACCAGCCTTTCAAAGCACTTCATGGCTACCGATGTGAGTGCTACGGGGCGGTAGTCATATAGGAAGGTTACCTTTGCTTTCTTGGGCACAGGGACTATGGTGGTCTGATTGAAACATGTTGGTATTACAGACTCAGTCAGAGAGAGGTTGAAAATGTCAGTGAAGACACTTGCCAGTTGGTCCGTGCATGCTCGGAGTACACGTCCTGGTAATCCGTCTTGCTCACATCGGCTACAGAGAGCGTGATCAAACAGTCGTCTGGAACAGCTGGTGCTCTCATGCATGCTTCAGAGTTGCTGGCCTCAAGGTGAGCATAAAAGGCATTTAGCCCGTCTGGTAGGCTCGCATCACTGGGCAGCTCGCGTTTGGGTTTCCCTTTGTAGTCCGTAATAGTTTGTAAGCTCTTGCACACCCGAAGAGCGTAAGAGCCGGTGTAGTAGGACTCAATGTTAGTATTGACGCTTTGCCTGTTTGATGTTTAGTCTGAGGGCATAGCGGGATTTCTAATAAGCGTCCGGATTAGTGTCCCGCTCTATGAAAGCGGAAGCTCTAGCCTTTAGCTCGATGTGGATGTTGCCTGTAATCCATGGCTTCTGGGTGGGTTATGTACGTACGGTCACTGTGGGGACGTCGTCGTCAATGCACTTATTGATGAAGCCGGTGACTGAGGTGCTATACTCCTCAATGCAATTGGATGAATCCCGGAATATATTCCAGTCTGTGCTAGCAAAACAGTCCTGTAGCATCCGCGTCATCTGACCACTTCCGTATTGAGCGAGTTACTGGTACCTCCTACTTTATATCCTTGCTGATTAAAAGCAAAAACGAATCAGATTTGCCAACTGGAGAGTGTTGGAGAGCTTTTTATGCGTCTCTGTGTGTGGAGTAAAGGTGGTCTAGAGTTTTTTTTTTTTCCCCCCCCTCTGGTTGCACGTGACATGCTGGTAGAAATGAGGTAAAACCAATTTAAGTTTGCCTGCATTAAAGCCCCCGGCCACTAGGAGCGTCGCTTTTGAATGAGCATTTTCTTGTTTGCTTATGTCCTTATACAGCTCATTGAGTGCGGTCTTAGTGCCAGCATCGGTAAATAGACGGCTACGAAAAATATAGATGGAAAATCTCTTGGTAAATAGTGTGGTCTACAGCTTATCATGAGGTACTCTACTTCAGGTGTGCAATACCTTGAGACTTCCTTAATATTAGACATTGCGCACCAGCTGTTATTGACAAATAGACACACACCACCACCCCTCGTCTTACCGGACGTAGCTGTTCTGTCCTGCCGATGCACGGAAACCCAAACATAAGATATTACAGTTTTTAATGTCTTGTTGGTATGATAGTCTCGAGCAGAGCTCATCCAGTTTATTCTCCAGTGATTGCACGTTGGCCAATGGAACGGATGGTAGAGTCGGGTTGCCCCCTCACCGACAAATTCTCACAAGGCACCTGGATCTGCGCCCCCAGTGATTTGAATAAATCATGATGATTAAACATAAAATGCTGCTTGTGAACCAGAAACTAACAGGTAAACATTTTTCACTGGCAATATGTCGTACTGCCAAGTCAGACTGTCACAAATGCAACTTTTTTGGATGCACTATTGAACCCTGGTATTGTCGTCTTTGTGACGGAATTGGAGAGTCTCTAGTATTTAATTCATTAGACTTTTTAAATCAAATATATCCTGTCCCTTGTGGATTTTTTGGTAGTTTGCGTTAGGATTGGGTGGTATCCAGATTTTGTAATATACAGTACCAGTCAAAAGTTTGGACACACCTACTCATTCAAGGGTTCTACATTGTAGAATAATAGTGAAGACATCAAAACTATGAAATAACACATGGTATCATGTACCAAAAAAGTGTTAAACAAAATCTATTTTATATTTTAGATTCTTCAAAGTATCCACCCTTTGCCTTGATGACAACTTTGCACACGCTTGGCATTCTCTCAACCAGCTTCACCTGGAATGCTTTTCCAACAGTCTTGAAGGAGTTCCCACACATGCTGAGCACTTGTTGGCTGATTTTCCTTCACTCTGCGGTCCAACTCATCCCAAACCATCTCAATTGGGTTGAGGTCAGGGGATTGTGGAGGCCAGGTCATCTGATGCAGCACTCCATCACTCTCCTTCTTGGTCAAATAGCCCTTACACAGCCTGGAGGTGTGTTGGGTCATTGTCCTGTTGAAAAACAAATGATAGCCCCACTAAGCGCAAACCAGATGATGGTGTATCGCTGCAGAATGCTGTGGTAGCCATGCTGGTTAAGTGTGCCTTGAATTCTAAATAAATCACGGACAGTGTCACCAGCAAAGCACCCCCACACACCATCACACCTCCTCCTCCATGTTTCACTGTGGGAACCACACATGCGGAGATCATTTGTTCATCTACTCTGCGTAACACGGCAGTTGGAACCAAAAATCTCATATTTGGACTCATCAGACCAAAGGACACATTTCCTCCGGTCTAATGTCAATTTCTCGTGTTTCTTGGCCCAAGCAAGTCTCTTGTTCTTATTGGTGTTCTTTAGTAGTGGTTTCTTTGCAGCAATTCGACCATGAAGGCCTGATTCACGCAGTCTCCTCTGAATAGTTGATGTTGAAATGTGAACTCTGTGAAGCATTTATTTGGGCTGCAAATTCTGAGGCTGGTAACACCAATTAACTTAAACACTGCAGCAGAGGTAACTCTGGATCTTCCTTTCCTGTGGCGGGCCTCATGAGAGCCAGTTTCATCATGGCCCTTGATGGTTTTTGCGATTGCGCTTGAAGAAACTTTCAAAGTTCTTGAAATGTTCAGGATTGACTGACCTTGTCTTAAAACCTCTTATGGATTGGACCCTTTTTTTTTTTTTTTTATTTCCGCCTAAAATGACATACCAAAATCTAACTGCCTGTAGCTCAGGACATGGATTTGCATATTCTTGATACCATTTGAAAGGAAAAACGTTGAAGTTTGTGGAAATGTGAAATTAATGTAGGAGAATATAACACACTAGATCTGGTAAAAGATAATACAAACAAAAAAATGGGTTTTCAATTGTTTGTTGGTGTTGCATGCAAGAGAAAGGCCAGATAGTGATGTAGGATTCTTGGTGTAATTTAGATCTTGTCCACAAGATGGCAGCAGTGTGTGCAAAGTTTAAGACTGATTCAGTGAAGAATTACATCACAACACAATATTTTCTTTCAAGTCTGCCGGGAGTTTGCCCCAATGTGCCGAATTGGTCCATTTATACTTTTTCAAGTATAGAGAACATACAAAAATGCTATGGTAATAAAATAAAAGCCCTTGAATGAGTAGGTGTGTCCAAACTTTTGACGGGTACTGTGTGTGTGTGTGTGTGTGTTGATTTATAAATAAAATAAAAATGTATATATACTATTTATTATTTTTGGACTGTATTGAAAATCATACTGTCGGTATTTCAAAATACCCCAGTATGGTATACTGCCCAAGCCTAGTTTGCGCTATTCCCGTGTTTCGACGCTCCGCCCTCGCCCTCCTCATTCAACCCCGGTGTTCAGGTTGCAAAAAGGTACTTTGTTTGTGTCGCCCTAACAAGCTGCCCCTCTGTCCAACGCCAGAGATATGGATAGATGAGGATGACATTTGAATTTATAAAGGAGTCCAATTTGAGTTTTAATGAATTGCCTCTGATCTCCGTTTGTTTTCCTCCTGGCTCCCCTTTCATTATCGCATCCTTGTTACACATGCAAATAAATTAACTCTCTCCCCCTTGGCAACGGACTGGAGGCGCTGGCGTCCGGAGGTTGCTGCGGACTCGTGAGTTTCCGCCGTCCCCTCTCAAGTCATGTAGATATCGTTTATCACTCGGAATTAATCAAGACCTATTGTTGTTAACACAAGCTGTATAGATATCAGGCTGTGGAACTGGAAAGGACTTACCTTGGCATGCCCATTCAAGCCTACTGAGGGAGGTGAAGTCACTGAACACAAAGAGACTTGACATTTGCATCAATTGACTCTTGTGACTGTAATTAACGGAACCAAAGTTTCACTTCAGTGATACAGTATGCGACAATGTTCAACACGACTGTCCTTTTCAGAAGTTCTCCAGGTCCACATAATGTCCTTATATCAGTAAAAAAAAAAAAGTATCTTTATTTTTCATCTATTTGTCATTTAATATTACACACAGTTTTTTTCAGTGTCAATTATTATATGCAATTCTTGCAACCAATAGAAGTGTGTGTGTGTGTGTGTGTGTGTGTGTGTGAGTGACACAACCAGCAGATTTTGCTGTGAAGAGTCAGAATCATTTGATCACTTGTTTTGGTACTGCCCATATGTAGCTTGTTTTTGGTCGCAGGTCAGGAATGGCTGAAGAATTACAACATTTACTTGGAGCTAACTCTGCAAATAGCACTGCTGGGGGATTTGAAAAGTCATAGTCAATCGATCAATAATATAATACTTTTAACTAGAGGTCGACCGATTTAATCGGCATTGGCCGATTTTAATTAGGGCCGGTTTTCAAAGCAATCGGTAATTGGCATTTTTGGACGCCGATTACATTGGACTCCTCGAGGAGACTGCGTGGCAGGCTGACCAGCTGTTACGCGAGTGCAGCAAGGAGCCAAGGTAAGTTGCTAGCTAGCATTAAACTTATCTTATAAAAAACAATCAATCTTCACATAATCACTAGTTAACTACACATGGTTGATGATATTACTAGGTTAACTAGCTTGTCCTGCGTTGCATATAATCAATGCGGTGCCTGTTAATTTATCATCGAATCACAGCCTACTTCAACTTAGCCAAACGGG
Source organism: Hucho hucho (assembly GCA_003317085.1). Lineage (NCBI taxonomy): Eukaryota > Metazoa > Chordata > Actinopteri > Salmoniformes > Salmonidae > Hucho > Hucho hucho. Next base: position 7,428 of record QNTS01008892.1, on the reverse strand, counting down.
TGATGATTTAACAAGCGCATTTGTGAAAAAGCACTGTCGTTGCACCAATGTACCTAACCATAAACATCAATGCCTTTCTTAAAATCAACACACAAGTAAATTTTTTTAAACCTGCATATTTAGTTAATATTGCCTGCTAACATGAGTTTTAACTAGGGAAATTGTGTCACTTCTCTTGCGTTCTGTGCAAGCAGAGTCAGGGTATATGCAGCAGTTTGGGCAGCCTGGCTCGTTGCGAACTGTGTGAAGACCATTTCTTCCTAACAAAGAACGGAATTAATTTGCCAGAATTGTACATAATTATGACATTGAAGGTTATACAATGTAACAGCAATATTTAGACTTAGGTTTGCCGCCCGTTAGCTAAAATACGGAACGGTTCCGTATTTCACTGAAAGGAAATTGTCCTATAATAACTACAACCTAAAACTTCTTACCTGTGAATATTGAAGACTCATGTTAAAAGGAACCACCAGCTTTCATATGTTCTCATGTTCAGAGCAAGGAACTTAAACGTTAGCTTTTTACATGGCACATATTGCACTTTGTCTTTCTTCTCCAACACTGTGTTACTGCATTATTTAAACCAAATTCAACATGTTTCATTATTTGAGACTAAATAATTTGATTAATGTATTATATTAAGTTAAAATAAGTGTTCATTCAGTATTGTTGTAATTGTCATTATTACAAATATATATGTAAAAAAATATATATATATACAAAAAAAACACGTCCGATTTAATTGGTATCGGCTTTTTTTGGTCCTCTAATAATCGGTATCGCAATCGGCGCTTGAAAAAAATCATAATCTGGCGACCTCTACTTTTAACAAAACATTTTCTTTAATTTACAGTCTGTAGAAACTATGACAAGGTTCAGGACTTTTGTGAAACGTCACAGTACAGTTGAAAAAGTCACAGTACAGTTGAAAAAGTCACAGTACAGTTGAAACCAAACCAGGATGGTGAGATGGGTTAGGGGGAGCTGAAGGGTGGAACAAAAAAAAAACAACAACAAAAACAACAACTAATATACTGTCTGTAAAATGCATATAGTATGTATAAGCAGGAAGTAGAAGCCTAAGTATTGTCCATTAGGTTACTCCAATTAGGGGAGGGATGATCGGGTTAGGGGGAAAATAATAAAAGAAGGAAAATGTACACTACTGTTCAAAAGTTTGGGGTCACTTAGAAATGTCCTTGTTTTTGAAAGAAAAGCAAAAAGAAATTGTCAATTTTAAAATAACATCAAATCAGAAATACAGTGTAGACATTGTTAATGTTGTAAATGACTATTGTAGCTGGAAACGGCAGATTTTTAATGGAATATCTACATAGGCGTACAGAGGCCCATTATCAGCAACCATCACTCCTGTGTTCCAATGGCACGTTGTGTTAGCTAATCCAAGTTGATCATTTTAAAAGGCTAATTGATCATTAGAAAACCCTTTTGCAATTATGTTAGCACAGCTGAAAACTGTTGTGCTGATTTTAAAGAAGCAATAAAACCTTCTTTAGACTAGTTGAGTATCTGGAGGATCAGCATTTGTGGGTTCGATTACAGGCTAAAAACGGCTAGAAACAAAGACCTTTCTTCTGAAACTCGTCAGTCTATTCTTGTTCTGAGAAATGAAGGCTTTTCCATGCGACAAATTGCCAGGAAACTGAAGATCTCGTACAACGCTGTGTACTACTCCCTTCACAGAACAGCGTAAACTGTCTCTAACCAGAATAGAAAGAGGAGTGGGAGGCCCCGGTGCACAACTGAGCAAGAGGACAAGTACATTAGAGTGTGTAGTTTGACAAACAGACGCCTCACAAGTCCTCAACTGGCAGCTTCATTAAATAGTACCCGCAAAACACCAGTCTCAACGTCAACAGTGAAGAGGCGACTCCGGGATGCTGGCCTTCTAGGCAGAGTTCCTCTGTCCAGTGTCTGTGATTTTGCTCATCTTAATCTTTTTATTTTTATTGGCCAGTCTGAGATATGGCTTTTTCTTTGCAATTAGCCTTTTAAAATGATCAACTTGGATTAGCTAACACAACGTGCCATTGGAACACAGGAGTGATGGTTGCTGATAATGGGCCTCTGTATGCCTATGTCGATATTCCATTCACAATCAGCCGTTTCCAGCTACAATCGTCATTTACAACATTAACAATGTCTACACTGTCTTTCTGATCAATTTGATGTTATTTTAATAGACAAAAAATGTGCTTTTTCAAAAACAAGTGACCCCAAACTTTTGAACGGTAGTGTATATAAAAATATTTATATACCAAAAAAGACATGGGCAATAATAATAATAAGAAGAAAGTGGGTACACTTTGAAAGTTGTAGTCCTTTCTGACATAGCTAGCATACAGTAGTGCTGGTTGATAGTAGCCACATACTTCGCATCAGAGGCTTTGTGTGATGTGCCGCAATGCTCAGCCATCACCAGCAAGGCGGCGGTGGGTCCAACCGTGTCCCAGGCAACAACTTTGAACTCTACTGTTTGTTGTATACCTTCCTGTCTTTTGTGGCTATGCGGTGTTCACAAGGACACATCAACACACTGGGAAGGTTCCTGACCTGACCCGGGCCAGTATTCACAAAGCGTCTGATCTAGGAGTGCTGATCTAGGATCTGTCCATATGATATTTAATTCATTATGATCTACAAGTCTAAACTTATCTTAGATCAGCACTCCTACTCTGAGACACTATGAATCCAGACCCAGACCTGACCTGTCACATCTCAACTGGCTAACCCATCAAAGTGTCCAAAGGCAAGTCTTTGAAGACAGTAAGGCCGTAACGCTGTCATTTTACAGCAACGTCTCAGTGCTTTTCATTAAAAGTCTAGCATAGGCTTAAATAGCAAGTACAAAACAGTTATCCCATGGAGCTTTGGCTGAGAAGTAACATCAAACCAAAAGCAAGGTGCAGGCACAGTACATTGTGTCTAATGTGGTGTCAGGCTGTCCAATTGCTCTAGGAGTCTTTACCTGGTACTATATGAACCTATTTGCTCCACTGAACCCATTTGGATCCCATTTTAGTCCAGTGGTACTGTTCTGTGCCTGTCATCTCCAGATTACACCCCTTTTTCGGTCTTAGTGGTGGGCCGCCCCATCTATAGTGCCATTTAGACCCAAAGGAACACCTAAGGAGGACCTGTGGGAGATTCCATTTGACAGCTCTAGATAGGGGGGTGTTGTTGAATTGACTCACTAATCAATCGCCACTGTTGCCTGCTGTTTCCAGTGTCAGCAAGCCAACCCACGTCTCCCGTGGCACCTGTAGCTCCCAGCTCGGCCGCGGCTAGCCGTCTGGCGCGACCCATCAGCGATAGTCAGACTGAGATACAGAAAGGTACCCGCAGCAACGGAGACGATATATATATATATACAGACTTGCTTTCTGCTCCCTCTCTTCTTTCTGATTGGGCTTCTCTCCTTGGCTCCCTCCTTTTTATCAAGGCTCTGTGTCATTCCTTCAAAATCCATTGTCCACGTCCTCCTTCATCGACTTCTCCTGCCGTTTCTCTACTTGTCTTGGCGTCCTTCCCCTCTCTCTATTCGTTCAATTTCACCTTTGGCTTTTAGCTGCGAAGGATGCAATTACCTGAAAGCTTGACTGTGGTCACTGGTTTGTAACAGCTGAGGTTAGGCTACTGGAAACTAATTCTGTCGGTTGTCTGCATTTCTCCCGTAGCTGGTTATAGGGGTCCTCCTCTTGTTTCAACATTTCACAAACACACACTTGCTAGGACCAACCAAGCCTTACACAGCTTCACCTGAGTTTTAATCAGCATCCCTGCTTAACTCCTGTATCCTCCTTGCATCACTGGGCTCCCGTAGTTCCTTGCAGGTTGTCTTTGCCTCCCTCAAACGGAAAAACCTCCCTTCTACTCTAAATTAAACTCCTTGCCGTTGCTTGTTACTAATTTATTTTCCCTGCAGGTAAACGTATATCCTTTTGTAGTATTTCACCTGAAGATGATCATCGTCAAAGTATCATAGTCAGTATCTAACTTTGACTCGGTGTTTCCATGTTCCAGTCTGACACGACTGGAAATGCTATATCAATCCTATGATTGATTCACCATAGTCTCACATCTACATTTTTATATTCTCTTAACACCTTTATCTTACCAGAGCCCCAAGCTAACAGATACAGCCTCTCTCGACATTCATGACAGTCGCTTTTCTCTTCAGGCACTATGCAAGGGCAGCCACAGAGCGGGCCGGTGGTCCTGGCAGACGACCTGAAGAACCCGGCCATGGAGAAACTGGACCTAGTGAGGAAGTGGAGCATCAATACGTACAAAGTAATATTTGCCACCAGCACCTACTGCCCCTCTTGCTTCCCTGACTCCCATTCACTCACACATTCTCAACCTTGCTTTTTCACACCTCTATCTCCTTAGTACATCCCTCCCTCTCACAAATCCGGTTCCCACTTAGCAGGTAGACTACCCCTTTTTTTCCTGGCATCGTAACAGACACACACAGCTTTTTAAAGCCAGTTGGATTGGTGAGCTACCTGTGATCTCGTCTGTCCATAATTCCCCAGTGTGCTGTGAATGTTTACTTCTGGCTCCCCTGCTTTATTGTACACTCACAAAAGAACGAGACAAAAGGGTTGCTGTAGAACATCTGATGCAGCTAAACTGTTTATCGGTGATAATACACGACACTACGTGCTTTTTAATATCCTTTTTAAAGTTATTGCCTTGAATGTGATCACAGCTTTAGATAACCATGAAATAAAGTCTGTCTGCTCCCAGAGCCAACAGTAACAGGCTTTAGCTTGGAGGGCTAACATGGTATTGAGACATGTCGATGACCTGGGTTTGATACCTGGGGTTGGTTACACTAGGATCCTAACTATGTATCTGATGTTGGGGGTTCTCAACCCAACATCAGATTCACTAGAATGCTAACGATGTTAGCGCTAAGTCATTTGAAACCACGGTCAGCTACTCTCGGATGCTAACTATGCTAACACTAAGTCGTTTGAAACCCCAGGTTAGTTACACTGGGATAATATATGCTAATGCTAACCTGTTTGAAACCCCAGGTTAGTTACACTGGGATAAGATATGCTAACGCTAACCTGTTTGAAACCCCAGGTTAGTTACACTGGGATAATATATGCTAACGCTAACCTGTTTGAAACCCCAGGTTAGTTACACTGGGATAATATATGCTAACGCTAACCTGTTTGAAACCCCAGGTTAGTTACACTGGGATAAGATATGCTAACGCTAACCTGTTTGAAACCCCAGGTTAGTTACACTGGGATAATATATGCTAACGCTAACCTGTTTGAAAC
>QNTS01008891.1:7190-18027 GCA_003317085.1 Hucho hucho | reverse complement strand
GGGATACTATATAATGTTGTTGGGTCTGGAACCATGAGGAGGAGACACTATATAATGTTGTTGGGTCTGGAACCATGAGGAGGGATACTATATAATGTTGTTGGGTCTGGAACCATGAGGAGGGGATACTATATAATGTTGTTGGGTCTGGAACCATGAGGAGGGGATACTATATAATGTTGTTGGGTCAGATAATAGTTTTATATAATAGTTTTGTCAGAATAGAAAGAGGAGTGGGAGGCCCCGAAACACAACTGAGCAGGAGGACAAGTACATTAGAGTGTCTAGTTTGAGAAACAGACGCCTCTCAAGTCCTCAACTGGCAGCTTCATTAAATAGTACCCGCAAAACACCAGTCTGAGGTATGGCTGGTGAAACTTTCTTTACAGCACCCCCACAAAAATAATGATTTGACAGATTTACAGTTAATTTAAAGAAATAGGTCAAAATTTGTTTTTATTAATCTATGGATTTCACATGAAACATGGGACTTTACATGTTGCATTCATATTTCTGTTCAGTGTACTTCCCACAGCGATGCGAATACTCTAGAATCCGAATAAAGAAAATATGTGCATTTTTCGATCCCCACCATTTGGTGTTTCCACCAAATCGACTTGTAGATAGAAATCATGATGAGCCTGATGATGTAGTGACGTTTTCTACATTTTTTCCCCAAGAAATTCATGTTCCTGAAAAAATAAATCTAAAGTTCTATATGTGTTTCCATCACATTTTCAACTCAACCGATAGTTTTGTCGCAAAATCTGTTGGGTTAAATAGCAAATGTCCCTATTCTGGTCTTGGCACATGTGCTCTTTTTTTTTTTTTTTTTATCAGTGCCTGATGATGTAGTGCCCACAAAGGTCTTACGTTTTCATGTACCAAATTAACATTTTAAAAGTTCAATGTGTTTCCATCACATTTTCAACTCTGCCGATTGTGACAAAACTAACTGTTGTTGCTTTAGCTTTAACTCTGGCTTCAGCTCTAGGTTGCCCACATGTCCAGATTGCATTTTGGCCATTTGTCCCGGTTCCCGCAACCAAACAATCATGTTGCGCATTTCATTAACAAATTCAAACACCACCAATTTAAGGGGAAAAGGGTAGATTGGTCCGGTATTGAAGTCAGACATTCCAACTTCTCTTGCTGTCGTGTTGCGCTTATGAAAATATATCATAAGGATGTGGTAGCCTACCTACCGTGGTGTTAAAACCTCTACGGGATCGGTGTCCTCCCCGAGGGGACGGTTGAGCTAACGTAGGCTAATGCGATCAGCATGACTTTGTAAGTAACAAGAACATTTCCCAGGACATAGACATATCTGATATGGGCAGAAAGCTTAAATTATTGTTAATCTAACTGCACTGTCCAATTTATAGTAGCTATTACAGTGAAAGAGAACCACTTAGGCACATTTGGGCAGTCTCGATACAACATTTTGAACAGAAATGCAATGGTTCATTGGATCAGTCTAAAACTTTGCACATACACTGCTGCCACCTAGTGGCCAAATTCTAAATTGTGCCTAACCTGGAATAGTTCATTATGGCCTCTCTTGCATTTCAAAGATGAGGGGGGAGAAAAACGGAAAAAAAGAGATGTATTATCTTGTACCAGATCTAATGTGTTATATTCTCCTACATTAATTTCACATTTCCACAAACTTCAAAGTGTTTACTTTCAAATGGTATCAATAATATGCATATCCTTGCTTCAGGTCCTGAGTTACAGGCAGTTAGATTTGGGTATGTCATCTTAGGCAGGAATTGAAAAAAAGGGGCCGATCCTTCGAGCGGTCGGTGTAGCGGACTGCAGGAGCGTAGTGATGCTGGATTCAATCGAGCGGTCGGTGTAGCGGACTGCAGGAGCGTAGTGATGCTGGATTCAATCGAGCGGTCGGTGTAGCGGACTGCAGGAGCGTAGTGATGCTGGAGCACACCTGAGTTCCACTTCTCACAGTGGTCCTCGTTTAGTAAAGCTCAATCAACGTCTTGGAAGATCACGATGACAGTATAACGTCACTGTTACACCTCATTTATTTAGGATGGTTAGGCTGAATAGTCCCAAAAACATGATCTCAAGGCAGAATGTACTTTGGTTGAAACCAAATACATGAAGGCTATATAGTTTGTCAACACCATCTCATATAATCTGCTCAACGGTAATTCAAGAAAAATCTCAATGCATAAGGCTATTACCATAAAACTGATTGAGATCAAATGATTGGCAAGCAGAGTGCAGGCGCAGTTTGGACATTTCACTGGTAAAACGTGAAGAATTATCATCCACGATTGACAGTGATGATGCTATAGGCAATTTTTTTTTGAGTTAGGTATGCCTAATTTGGTGTTTGAAGGTATTAAACATTTAAAATTGTATTGAGTCAATAGGTAGACGTTGCAATAGGCAGAATGCATTTTAAATGAATATTCTATAATGATATTCACTTATCTGTCGGAACAGACATCTACATTTGTATGGCTCTCCTGGGGGGGGGGGATGTTGTCATTCATGTAGGTCACACTGTCCCGCAAAATCATCAAAATTGACCCGCATTTGGGTACTTTAACTGTGGTCACCCTAACTTGCACTCTAGCCAATAGCGTTAAGGCTGTGCGGGTAGACTAGTCTACATAATGAGGTTACTATGGATAAGAGTAGGGGCGCCGCCAGGGATGAAAATATATCACGCTGGGCCCCACCGCCACAGTCCACACCAACCCTGTGCAATTACTGTAACCACACACCTCCACAACCCAATAGACCCATTCAAAGCTTTAAATAACTCTACCTTTGCAGGCTTGCCACTCTCTTGCAGTCCAGTATTTACTGTAGGATATTTACTGACAGGGAGCTGTGATACTATAACACTGTGCAGACATGCATGCAACATTCTGCATACAGTGGAATCCACTATTTGATGCAAGACTGATACCCTCTATGTACTAAAGGCCATCTTTACCCGTCTAAATGTCATTTTAAAATGGTACAATTCTTGAATGTAAAATTCTCTTAACATTAATGAATAACTTAAAATAAATATAACTTAAATATACATTAACCTCTTCAATTAAAATAAATTAACATGATCATCTATAGAATGATATAACAAACAACATAATAAAATCACCAGATTTTTGAACTAAGTATACATACCGACTAGAACATAAGCAGCTGGAAAAGTGGAAATGGAAAATGAAAAGGCCTGATGGTGGCGCTAGAGGAAAGGTCAAGAGGTCACCAAATCAATAGGTTTCCTCCACTTGGGGTCTTGATTGTGCACAACACATTTCATGGAAATCCAGCCATTACTTTGAGATATATCTTGTTCTCAGCCTGTGGGCATCATGTGTGTAGTGATCCAATATCCATAGCCATGATATTTAACAGTTATCACTGGCCCTTGCTCAGCCTTACTCACCAAGAGCCCAGCACCGAGCCGTCTTGCTAGAAAAGTCATTGATCATGTCTTTGAAGTCCAGCTTTCTAGCTAACTGACTTTCAGTGGACAGCATGGCAAGACTGCAAAGCCTGTCCAGGGACATAGTGGACCTCAAATAGTAAAAAATAAATATCAGTTTTAGCTTACTGAAAGCTCTCTCGCCACCAGCAACAGTCACAGGCAGTGGTGCAAAATATACATAAAGCAATGCACACTTCTCCAAAAAATGCTTTGCAGCTGCATCTTACAAATTGCATTCAAGAGGGGACAAGTTAGGAGGGGAATGTGGCAGCATATCCAGTGTTCAGGTGTCTCACTTCATTTTGAAACTCAGGTGTGAGATCTCTGGAATACTTCATGATCAGTGGTTGGCACACAGAAGGGACTTCATCCTCACTAATCTGCCCAACTTTCAGAACAGCAGAAAATTATTAAACAATTTTTGCAGTGGTGCGGAACCTAGTGTCCAGGTCAGTTGTGGTTCAGGGGGATGGGGAGACAGGGCTGGTTCAGGGGGATGGGGAGACAGGGCTGGTTCAGGGGGATGGGGAGACAGGGCTGGTTCAGGGGGATGGGGAGACAGGGCTGATCACCGTGCACCCTGTGAAGTTAATCATAAGTTATTTCATCTGCAGCCTAAGAAACTGTGTGCTTTCTGGAGTTGTAGTGGGAGGACCACAAACACCATATCATCGCGTGACTCCAAGTTCACTTTCAATAAGATGGATTTTATATCAATATTTGCGCAAAAGGGCGTTTTCACTGCCATTTCTCGCATAATTAATTTAACCAACAAAAAGAATATCCCACCATGTCGAACGAACACATTATCTGTAGGCATTTATAAAAACTGGAGCCTACCGAAACTACCCGTTTGCATCAGAGCTGTTGTGATTCGGGAAAGGATTCAGACCCCTTCCCTTTTTACACGTTGTTACGTTACAGCATTGTTCTAAAATTGTTTAAATTGTTTTTTCCCCCCTCTCAATCTACACACAATAACCAATATGACAAAGAAAAAACAGGTTTAGATTTTTTAGCAAATGTATTAAAAATGAGAATGTGAAATATCACATTTACATCAGTATTCAGACCCTTTACTCAGTACTTTGTTGAAGCACCTTTGGCAGCGATTACAGCCTCGAGTCTTCTTGGGTATGACGCTACAAGCTTGGCACACCTGTATTTGGGGAGTTTCTCCCATTCTTCTCTGCAGATCCTCTCAAGCTCTGTCAGTTTGGATGGAGAGCGTCGCTGCACAGCTATTTTCAGGTCTCTCCAGAGATGTTAGATCGGGTTCAAGTCCGGGCTCTGGCTGGGACACTCAAGGACACTCAGAGACTTGTCTCGAAGCCACTCCTGCATTGTCTTGGCTGTGTACTTAGGGTCGTTGTCCTGTTGGAAGCTGAACCGTTGCCCCAGTCTGAGGTCCTGAGCTCTCTGGAGCAGGTTTTCATCAAGAATCTCTCTGTACTTTGCTCCGTTCATCTTTCCCTCGATCCTGAATTGTCTCCCAGTCCCTGCTGCTGAAAAACATCTCCACAGCATGATGCTGCCACCACCATGCTTCACCGTAGAGATGGTGCCAGGTTTCATCCATATGTGACGCTTAGCATTCAGGCCACCGAGTTCAATCTTGATTCATCAGACCAGAGAATCTTGTTTCTCAGAGTCTGAGTCCTTTAGGTGCCTTTTGGCAAACTCCAAGCGGGCTGTCATGTGCCTTTTACTGAGGAGTGGTTTCCGTCTGGCCACTCTACCATAAAGGCCTGATTGGTGGAGTGCTGCAGAGATGGTTGTCCTTCTGGAAGGTGCTCCCATCTCCATAGAGGAACTCTGGAGCTCTGTCAGTGGCCATCAGGTTCTTGGTCACCTCCCTGACCAAGGCCCTTCTTCCCCGAGTTTGGCCGGGCAGCCAGATCTAGGAAGAGTCTTGGTGGTTCCAAACTTCTTCCATTTAAGAATGATGGAGGCCACTGTGTTCTTAAGGACCTTCAATGTTGCAGAAATGTTTTGGTGCCTTTCCCCAGATCTGTGCCGCGAAACACAATCCTGTCTCGGAGCATTATGGATAATTCCTTGAACCTCATGGCTTGGTTTTTTTTTTTTTTAAACGTCAATAATCAAACCGTTATCTTTCATGTCAGCAAGAAAAAATCTTTCAAATAAAAAAAAATATATATACACTTGCTGTAACCAGTGGCGATTTTTAGCATGTAAATCTTGGTGGGGCCGGCAAAGCCACTGCACAACACTAAACAATACATGAGTTGTACCATAACGGTGACAAAACGGTGCCCACAAACTGTTAGGGCCTACATAAAGCTGTCCCAACAGCAGAGCTTTCCTTTCAGCACCTTGGAGTGAATCCTTACCACCTTAGCGATCAGCGGAGCCTCGTCTGACAACGAAACAGTTCATTCAGCCTCATTCATACACAAACATTATTACATTTACGTCCAGTAAATTCACAATGTTTGTTCTTATATAATTAACACTTAGCTCTAAGTATAAGCAAGTGGAAGTAAACAAGCTGTGACAAGGCCAGAGATTCAGATAGATGTTGAGGCCTTAACTTTAGTCTTCTTTAAGGAGCGAGAGAGAGAGAGCGAGGCGGGGTTAGCCTACCATTTCAAGTATTTTATTAGGCCTATGTCAGGGTTCCCCAACTGGCGGCCAGGTGCAAATTTTCGGAGCCAAAAAAAATATGTTTGACATAGACTGAAAACACCAGGAAATCAGGTCAAAGTGATTTTTATTTGAGGAATCTGTTCCCACGCAAAATAGAGATATACACACTATCGTTCAAAAGTTTTGGGCTCACTTAGAAATGTCCTTGTTTTCCACGAAAACACACATGAAATGAGTTGCAAAATGAATAGGAAATATAGTCAAGACGTTGACAAGGTTATAAATAAATGATTTTTAATTGAAATAAACTGTCCTTCAAACTTTCCTTTCGTCAAAGAATCCTCCATTTGCAGCAACTACAGCCTTGCAGACTTTTGGATCACTTGAAAGTATTCATTAAAACGCTTGTTTCCAAAGTGGTCCTCGATGGTAAAAAACAAAAAGACATAATGATTAAAAAGACAAATTACAAACAACCATCAATACATTCATTTATATTGACATCCTATATAAAGTGGCACTATTCCCTGCACTTCTCCCTAACCTTAAATCAACAGTGTTCATTTCACATTAAAACAATCTATTAATTGCACATCATACCGATCCTTCAAAATCAATACACCTGACCAGCAGTAGGGGGGGGCACAAGGGGCAATGGACTGGTTTCTCTTACTTAGACAACCTTGTCCAAATGAAAACCTTTGCCTGCTTTTTAAAGCTATTTTTACTGTAATCTTTGCTTGATCTCCAAAGGGAGGCTATTCCATAGATAAATGCCTGTATGGAAAAACATGCTCCTCGCAGTACTATTTACTCTTGGGATTTTACAACACATAACACTAGCTCTGGTATTGTGACTGTGTTGGTTATAGACCATATCAATGTGGTTTGTCATGTAACCTGGGGCACGATCATTTGATGTAAAACATGATTAAGTTTAAGTTAGTCCACTCTGGACTCCAAAGGCAACAAGCCCACCTCAAATTCTCACGCTCCTGCTTAATGTGGTCAAAAAGGTGGATAAGGCAAGTATCAGTGGAAAGAGCTGTTCTAAAGCCAGACTGGAGTTCATAAAGACGCTTGTGCTCCAGAAGGTATCCTTCAAGTTGATTAAAAAAAACTTCTCTCAACAACTTTAGAGGAGTTTCTGAGGATCAACACAGGCCTGTAGTTTCCTACATTTGTTTTCCTGCTCTTCTTGTGGAGTGGAACCACCCGGGCTGTTTTGAGATCGCATAACGCGGTGTCTTACCAGTGCGACGCTCCCTCCGGAAAGCACGAGGAGTTGGCTCAGGTCTCCAACCTGAACCAGCCAACCTCCCCGTGTGCACCCAAAAAATCCTCGCCAGGCGTGTTCCAGCATATCTCTCCTCATAGTAGCACCACTCTGCCGTCGCTGCCTCCATCTCCTCCCTGGGACGACGATGCTCCTCAGACTTCCTCCAGGGTCCCTCTCCAGCCAGGATTTCCTCCCACGTCCAGAAATCCTGGCTCTTTCGCTGCTTGGTCCTCTTTAGGTGGGTCATTCTGTCACGATCTTCTATACGGACGGACCAAGATGCAGCGAGGTATCCAGTATACATACTTTATTTACGTAACGTAACTGGCAAAACAATAAACAAACACAAAGATCGTAACTCCGGTGTGGCTAAACAGGCACACACCACTAAACATACTAGAATAACATCTATAGAACAAACAATGACCCATAAAACCCCCAGTGAAAACCACAAACATATATATGGTTCCCAATTAGAGGTAACGACAATCAGCTGCCTCTAATTGGGAACCATTTCCCCAACATAGAAATACAAAACCTAGAACACAAAACCCTCCTAAACAAAAGACAAACTAAACACCAGCCTGCTAAACCAGGCCTGGAAGTGACAGTATATGTAATGTTGGGATTTGGTCTTATCCATTTTGTATCTTGCCTGGTTTCTACAGTTAATTTAACCGTCATAATCTTGTTGTAGATTTGTCCTTCTGAATCTGGCCAGGTAGCGATCTCTTTTCCTCATGAGGTCTAAGATCTCAGAAGTGATCCATTTCCCTGACCGCTGTTGGATTCGAATTTGTTTCATCGTAGCCGGAGAGTCGAGCGCGGACAGAAACATATCTTTAAAAAGATACCAAGCTTGATCAACATCCTCACAGTTCAGTGCATGAGACCGATCCAAAATTCCAAGTACTTCTACAAAACATTCCTTTGAGAATTGTTTCGTGTAGTTATTACCTGGCTCAAGTATCATTTTGGATTTCTTACGGGTACAGTAGGTTACTATATGATCACTAAAACCAATATTGAAGACTCCTGACTGGCAGACGTGCTCTTGGTTTGATACAATAATCAAATACAAAGTTGATTTACTGTCAATACACACCCGGATTGGCTCAACAATCAGTTGTTTTAGTCCAAATAACTGACTAAAGTTATACAGGGCATTTACTAGTGTACTTCTCTGGGGTGATAACTGTACATTTGTATTGAAATCGCCAAGCAGAATACATTCTCTATCAGCAAATACATTGTGATCACAGCAATTCGATTCAAGTCAATCATAGAAATGATTCTGCTTCGGAGGCCGATACACCAACAAGTACAGGTCGACATTCAGAAAGAAGTGTTTCTACCCATGCAGCCTCAAGACCATCCATTTTCAGATCTGAACGAGGGTTACAATGCCCATAATTCCTGGTAAAAACACACACGTCGCCGCCACCGTTTCGGTCAATTCTATGAATGCTATAGCCCGGTAGCTCAACCTCATCGTCCTCAACTGACCCATCGAGTCATGTCTCAGTCACAGAAAATACTGCAGCCCGGGTGTTAGAAGCAAGGAGTTTTAATTCCTCTCATTTCGGCAGCAGGCTCTGTGCGTTCACATGGATAAAGTGAAGTCCTCGCCGATTGAAACAGTCAAACAGGTCATTTTCCGTGCCCACTGCCTATACGTTGACTATCTCATCTAGATTGCACTCATCATCCCTGCTTGTGTCCAGCATCCCAATGTTTGGCACCACATTTAAACAGCATACGTTGCAAACAAGCGAAATGTTACTTTACAGCGTCATCATATGACAAGGGGTTGAAAAGTTCCACACTTTATGTGAAGAAACAAATCACAAATGTCGCAAGCCACTGCTTTTTAATTATTCCTTACGGTCTTACCACAGTTTTGGGCATCGTTTTTTAAGCTTCCTTATGGCGTTTGGGCCAGGACAGGGATGTACATCGCCACAGAGTAGCAGACTGAAAGTAACAAGCAACTTGTTGAGGTTAACACCATTCTCAGCTGCGCTGTAACGTTTCCTGTGTACCTTCCCCGAGCAGCTCAGCTGTTCGCGTAGGAAAGGTGATATCAGGTGCCAGTAAAGTTCTTCATGGCCGAAATTCACACTATGAAAGGGAAGTCTTTCGGTGTAGGTGGAACGTGAGTTTGGGATAATCTCCATGTTTGAATTGTAGAATAAATCAGAAATGCGAAAGCAAAACTTCTGGCTAGAGACATAATAGTGGATACATGATAAGTTCATTAGAGTTACCAGCCTCAGAAATCATAATAGCGTAGACAGGATAAGTTCATTAGAGTTACCAGCCTCAGAAATCATAATAGCGTAGACAGGATAAGTTCATTAGAGTTACCAGCTTCAGAAATTGGCAATATACTGCACCTCAGATTGCAGCCCAATCACCCGACCTCAACACAATTGAGATTGTTTGGGATGAGTTGGACCGCAGAGTGAAGGAAAAGCAGCCAACAAGTGCTCAGCATATGTGGGAACTCCTTCAAGACTGTTGGAAAAGCATTCCTCATGAAGCTGGTTGAGAGAATGCCGAGAGTGTGCAAAGCTGTCATCAAGGCAAAGGGTGGCTACTTTGAAGAATCTAAGATATATTTAGATTTTTTAAATACTTTTTGGGTTACTACATGATTCCATATGTGTTATTTCATAGTTTTGATGTCTTCACGATTATTCTGCAGGGATGGAACATAAGTCACAGTAAATTGAGGGTGTGGTGGCAGCCGCAGAGAGGTATTTGGGTGTGTGAAGAGTTACAAGGTGTGTTGAGTGCTGGTGTCCCATCCTTTCAGGTTGTTGTCCAGAGGTAGGACTAGATAGATGTAAATAGTGGAGAATGGTGTGTGTTTTTCTTGTTGTTGTGAGTGTAGTGTTAGGTGGCAGGGGTATCTTATTATTATTATTATTATTATTATTATTTTTTTTTTTTTGTTAAATAAATTTCAAGCAAAGTATAAGGGAGTTGTAAACTCCAGTCTAGCAGGTGGCGGTAATGCAACATGTGCTGGGAACAGCCGACCGGCAACCGGCCAGCAAGAGAGAGAGAAAAAAAAAACATTCACGTAGATCCCTCGACTTTGACAGATGGGGAAAAAAAACGGAGAATAACGTTAAGGATTAGTTTAGAAGTTTGTTAGCTAAGCGTCGTCGTCGTCGTTGTTGTTGTTGTTGTTGTTGTTGTTGTTGTTGTTGTTTTTAAACGAAACCAGGCTCGAGTAATATCGGATGTGGTGAGTTCTGCCTACTTATATCGCCAATCTGCTAACTACTGTAGATAGACACCCGGGGATTATTCAGTCGGTACTTGAGAAATGTCGTTTTTTTTTCAATTAACATTTCACCCCCAAAGTTGCTTTCGCTAAGCTAAGTTAGTTACTAACAACTAGTTACTAACAATTAACTACTAACTAGCTGGTTAACGTCTGAAGGAGTCGATAACCAACTAGCTGGTTA